>VCRD01002610.1:19380-93527 GCA_006783055.1 Trinorchestia longiramus
TGTAGGGCTAGATGAGGAGTGTAACATGACTGTTGTGGATGCAATGAAAGATTTCTTAGTGTATGCATGGGATAAGCGACAGGGAGGTTGAAGAGGCATTTTTCTTCAATGTGAAAAACTCTGGGATGCCATCCTGTTATATGTGCGTGTGTATTGGAGGGAATTGAAGGCCGTTATAAAGGCCCCAGCCAAACGCTGGCCCTCGATCTAAGTCTAAGTCTATGTCACTTTGAAGTTACTCCAGCGGAAATAACTCTGAGTATGATATTATCACATGGCATATAAGAATCGGATATTCTATTTTGCTTTATTTAGGGTAATAGTTATGCATATAGGAATCATGGGGAGTAAATTTCAGAATACGAAAATTATTTTGCGCTCGTGGTGGGTAATCTCCCTGTGAGCACGTTGAGCGTTAACCATCCAACCAACGTTGAGTGTTGTGTGTCCGCTATCGCCTTAAGGAAGGGTATAGTTGTGTCAGTCTAAGTTTAAGTACCAGTGGGTTTCCTCACTCGACTCCATAAGGAAGAAACTGGACGTCTAAAAGCACTAGTCTCGACTGCTGAGCTGTTTTATTTAATGGAAAGAAATAAAAATGTAAAAAGTTATATACTGGAAAGATTAATGTGTGAAAGTAAAGTAACTGATACACAAAAATAAGTTATATGTGCACCCAATTGATATGCGGAAAATTAGCTAATTTACTAAAGACCGAATTAAAAAAGCTGATGGGAGTAAATTAATATGCTTTATATACTAAAGAGTTGGATACAATGACAAAAAACGAGTTCAAGAAACTAAAAATGTTCTGACTATATCTTCCAAATATCCATATTGTTTAAGCTTTCAGCAAAATATTGGCATATATTGTTTATACCTAAATATTAGGAAGTGTAAATTATAAAGTGAACAATCTACTGCAATATATAAGTATGAGCTAACATAGAAAATAAATTTGCAAATTATTTATTGCTGCTTGCATGCCATTTCACTTTCAGCTGCCAGTGAGTAGAGTGTGGTGGATGTGTAGTCCAGGGGCCATATTCTTGCTCCTTTGTTGCCTGCATTAGTATAAGTATCTACAAAATGAGGAAAGTCTAGTATTATATTAAAAATATGGAAAAAAACCTAGGATCAATTTCTTTTAGATCAAAGAAACGTTTTTGAATGTTCAAAGTCTTACTGACTCTAAAATTGCCTCTGCTTCTTTACAGTGTAGGTTTAATATATTAAATGATTTGTTTTATATCAATTTTTGTGGTCAGTTTCTTCTTACTTACTAGACACAGACAAAGTGATACAAATAAATATTTGCACCTATATTACTAGATTTTTTTCAAAAGTTGGGTATTGTTGTTGAAATATTCTTGAAAATTTTTGAAGTGATTGCAAATTATCTGAAATGTTATTTAATAATTGCTTTGAATATACATCTAATAACCATATATTTTATTTTTAATTACTAATCACTTCAAACAGTCTAAGTGGGAAATAAGATAAACTGAAAATACAACATTTCTTTATTGGTATTTCCTTTGATTTGAAATTACTGACAATACTCTGTGTATTCTGCAATCTGGTATTTGTGTTAGGCACACCTTTCTTGGTAATCACTTTTTTGTATAAACTTTCATTTGTTAATCACATTTTTTGTTTCTGAGAGTTTTTTAAATGAATGTTGATGTGAGCAAGCTGTAAGAGTGCTGAAAATGTTCAGTTTTGGGTCAGTGAATATCACTTGAATAGAATATTTTTTCTTCAGCAAAGAAATTCAGTTCATATAAATAGGGATAATTGCATGTGCATTGTAAAGATCATGTGCAGGTAGTTTTCAAAGAATAGGAAATAATGTCAAAAGCTTTTTTCATGGCAAGTATGAAGACATGTTTGTGTGGCCGAATTTATCTGGAATTTTAGATAGAATCTCAAACAGTCCAATTGGCCTCACCAATAATATTTTTGTATTGCTAATCCAGTAAATGAAATATTACTACATGTTTTCATGCAATTACTTCATTTCAAAAATGTAATGTTACAATCCCTTGGTCCATTGTAACTGAGAGGCTAGTTCTCAGGCAAGGCTGCTTAACTAATTGTAATACAAGTACTTTCCTTCTACATGTATGTTAATTATTAGTTGTGCATTAGATTGAAGTTTGCAATTTTATCTATGAGATTAATATTTTGCGTATAACATTTTAAAACTTTTTCACGTTTGTATATGCATTATGGATTTATGTGTGCATACCAGCATGAAATATGAGATAATTTCTTTTTATTAAGTCCAATATGATCTGCATCAGTTGTGATAGAAGCATTATACAAGCCTCAGTATCTTCCATTATTTCTAAAGGAGAGGAAATGAATAAAAATCTAAAATTTTAGGATGTTCAGTTTTGCCTGTTTGAGGTATAGTGAAGTTTTGTTGTTGATGTATATGATGTGAGCTCATTGTGCTAAAATGTGTGTTATAAACTTTTATGAAGTAACAGTGTATTAATCTATATTGCAAAGTCATAGTGTTGAAATGTGTGCTGTGTAGTCTCTTGGTGTTGTGTGTTGTTGAGTCATAGCACCTAAATTGTATGGTCATCATTGTGCTGAAATGTATGGAGTCTTACTCCTCTGTGGTTGCTGAGAAGTATTCAAATGTGTGTGGATTTATAGTGGTGTTGCAAGGACTGCTAAAACTTTTTAATAAGTTTTTGTAACATCAAAATGGAGATAAAATATATGGATAATGAATGCTTGTTGCATACTTATGTAGACTTTCTGCAAAGTTTTATTATTGTTATTGTTGAAATTTTGCAGACAAAATAATGGAGTCCACAAACCTTGCTAGTTCATCACAAAGAGTTAAAAGCATTTTTGATCTTGATGATGAAGATTCTGATATAGAGGGGCCTGGTGAGCAATTCTCATTAAGAAAGGCTCCTGAAACAGTTTCTAAGAAAACTAGCACATCTGGTAATACTGATACAGTAATGGAAGAGCAGCTGGCCCCTGATGACATCAGGTCTTCATCACCTGTGATTGGCAAACCCATGCATGAATACAAGAAATCAATGGATAAAGAAGCAAGCAGCTCTTACAATGCATCTAACATGTCTAAAGTCAAACAGAAAACACCTTTGAAAGTAGAAATTTTAGATTTGAATGTAAGTACAGCTGCAAGTGTTTCCCAAAATATACAGGATCAATCTTCTGATGAATCTGACAATGATTTTCCTGGATTTGACATTCCTGAGGGTGGCAACATATCCAACTCATCTATTGGAGACTTCACTGGCTTTGAAGTAAATTCTCCACTTGAAGTTGAGCTGAATATGAGCCCAGTTAATGACTCATCTGGATATGAAGTACCTTCTGTCTGTGAAGAGCAGAGGCGTGGTACTATAGAAGAAAAATTTGACATTGATACATTAAACAATGATAACAAGAATTGCATTCCAATTACCTCTCCTAGTATTCAAGCAAATGATACAAAAAAATTAGTAGATATGCCAAGTTCAGTTCATGCGTCTGATGGCACTTGTGCTGCTGAGTCTGCCAATGGTCAAGTTCCATTAGTGAAGATAGAAGAGCCAGAAATGGAGTATGTTGAAGAGGATACTGGCAATGCTGAGCAGGATGGATTCTTTGATATGCCTTCACCAAATGCTACCAGTTTTGCTACTGAAGCTGGCAGTAGGATCAGAATTGAAGATGTGTATACAGACTCTGACAATGATGCTACAGATGAGTCCTTGCTCCAAACTGCTCTTAAAAATTCCATGGGGAACAGTCAACATCTTTGTGAGTAAATTATTTTGTAAAGCTAATGGCTCCACTTTTTCCATACCATGTGGTAAGGTTATTGTTCTTATTTTGGAATTTTCAGTTGTGTGGTCTGAATGTTGACTGCATTTATTGTAGGTATAATATGTACAGGGCACATTATAATTCATGTTACATGTTTCCAAATAAATTTTAATAGTTATTGTTTTTAAATGTAATTTTGTAATTAATTGTAATTTTATATAATGAATTATCAAGGACATGCCTAATTTTCTGCAGAAGAAGTAGACATTAACTCTTGACAATGTCTGTAGAATTGATGCAAGAGTTCATTGTAGAGAAGCATGAAAAGGGACTGAGTCCATCAAAAATATTCAAACTATGACACCTCACAATCAACAAAATGTTCGTAAAATAAGCAATTGACCGACTCCTTGTCAGAGCATTAAAGTTCTAAAGTCAAAATTGAATAAATACTGGGGAAAAATACCTTTAGAAGTGTAGTTTATGCACTTCAACAATAAAACTTTGCAGAGTAGTGTGGACAAAGAGGGAAGCATTTTGAATAAATTTTTTGTAGTTGTAGATTAGTGAATTACTTACTATTTGTGAGTTAGACCTTGAAATAAATGTATTTTTTCAAGTAAAATAATGTTTTTGTTTTTTAACAGTATTTATTCCCCACTCTGTAAATGTGCGATTTGAAGTTAACTATCATTTTTATTCTCGAGGTCTGCTCATAACATAATGTGTATTAACTCTGAAATACCTCAGCATGTTAGCCTCTAAAAAGTTGCTTAGTAGAATAGAATAGAATGAGGCTATAGGAACGAACCTTCGGGCCCATTCTTGGGTCGGATAATTACTTCGATAATTATTCGGTTGTTTTACCCAAGTCCCATGCCGTATTTCTAGCCGCGTCAACCATGTCGGCAGCGGGATTCGAACCCGGGTCTTTCCGCTCGCAAGCAGATTCGCTCACCAGTCGATCAAGCTGGTGATGTATTAGTTATAATGAATTTTGTTTCTCACAGTGGCTCAGATGCGCTTGAAAGCTTCTTCTCGTGTGGACCTCGAGGCTATGGCAGCACCTTTTGCTCAAGGTAAGTCTCTTTAGTTTTTGTTGAAATGAACCATGGAGACTTTAACTTTTTTAGCTATTTGATATTTTTATTTTCTCAGCAATGAGATCTCATTTTCTTCCTAATGATTCGAAATGTTATCTAGGTAGTTTTCATAGTTTGCTTGTATTATTAGGTATTATGTTTATATCAACACTCATATGTCACAAACAATTTCTCATAGTTTTTGGCTTTGTTTTGGTTCCACAAAATTGGACATGTGTGATGTGAAATGTAGTAGTATCTATTAATACAACTTTTATAAAAATTGCAGTGTTTTACTTTTTTAACCAATCGGTTTATAAACTAAAAAGTTAATGTCTTTCATGATGAATTCTATGAAAATTTATGATATGAAGTAACCAGACTGCAATATAAATGAAAATACACATGCAAATTTTAGTGAGTGCATAAACCAAACCAAGGCAAATTTTTGTTCATAGTTCCTGATAATACAAAACAAATCTAGCAGGAGAACAAGTACAACTTTTTTGATTTTCTGAAGTCTTGTTCCATTGATTCATTGATTTTAGACGTGACTGTTGCTTTTAATTCATAAATTAACAATCTCTAGTTGAAAATATCTGTAGATGTATGCCCCACTTTGTAAATGTTCACCAAATGCCTTTAGTGTTCAGTCTGTAAATAGTCTTAACTTCAAAACTCAACTCAACAGCCCTTGTGTTATTTAAAGTCTTTCTATTACATATCATATATCAACTAATTAATTTAAGGAAATTGTTCTCAAAGGAAAGTTTGAGATTTTCATTCTCCAGCTGAAGGGATTCACAAGTTTCATCATAGAGTACACTGAAAGCAGCTTTTTATTAACATATATTGTAGAAATGGTGTATCACCGAGGATGTTTTAAACTCCCGAGCTCTTCTTTATTAGATATGCGAATTGTGCATATGTTAATATCTGTTGAATAATTAACCATTATCTTGAGTGTCGTAGTTCATGTGATGTAATCGTTCGGCCACCAATTTAAAATATAATGAGACAAGGACAGTTCTAATTATAGTACAAAATGCAAATGAATTTTTTTAACTTCTCAGACCAAAGTTGCATGATTAGATTCTTATTATGATCGGTTATTTAGCAGATAGAAAGGTCAGTCTATAGCAGATCAAGCTGTCATGGTTGTGAGAATCTATAGGGACTTTAGTTTTAGGTTGGCCATTATTTTTCATCATCTTTTTCATAAATGGTATGTAATTCTGGTGATCTCATACTATTGTTTCATTACGTTTATTTTTATCTTATGTTGCTCAATTTTAACAAGGATTTTCATGGTGATATATGTAGCCTATTGTGGTTCTGATTTTTCAGTGAAATGTAGAAAAATGTAAATGAAAAGTTTTTCTAGATGTTTTAACTTATGTAGTTTCATGTTAGCTGTGCTTTGAAAAAAGTTTGTATGAATAATTATTCATTATAAAATTTGTGCACCACTGTAAGTGAATGAAACAACACATTCTCACTAAATTATTCAACCCAGTTTTGTGAGGTATGATTTGCAATTTATAATCACTGTAACACTCTAATGAAATTCTGAAGGATCTCATTCTGTCATTGCTGGCTTCCACATGTTAGCTAAGTTGTAATCTGCCATGAATTTCATTCTGCTGCATCTGGAAATGTCTAATACTTTGGACCAATGCTGCTGATGTAAATACTTTATTTTTCAAGATTTAGACAAATGCTTCAGCATTGTAATTCTGAAATTGTTCATGCTTGCCTTTTCTTATTTTTGTGTTCTTTTTGACAACATTGGTTGATGACGGCTCTCTAATCCTGTGAAAGATTGCAGATTATAAAGTTTATCTCATTTTTGTAGACTTAATGGAACTTGGTTCACTTTTGGATAATCGACATCTTAGTACTGTAAAATTGTTTTCTACCTACCACAATAATGTTTTTTCTTGTAGCATGTTGTCTAATTCTTCATATTTGTGGACTTTTGGAAGGCTGGAAGCGTGAAGTGGTTCACCGTTCATCCAGTTTTGACAATCCAGAGAAGCGAGCCACCGCCGATGCTTACTACTTCACTCCTAACAACAAGAAGTTACGTTCCATCGTTGAGATTGAAAAGTATTGTAAGTAACTATATTTTTGTTCTATTTGATTCCTACTATTTCTACTACTCACCTAATTATTTCGTATGTATTTACAGTATTTTCAGCACCATAAGGTGCACCTAAAAGCCTTAAATTTAAAAAAAAAATCGGCCGTACGCCATATAATCCGGTGCGCCTTATGTGTGCACCGTTCTCCAAAATCTGGCACGGATGTCGCCATTTTTGTTCTATCATAGTACGTGAAGTACAGAAATGGACTCCATAGTGCAGAAAATACGGTAAATAGTTACTGGTAATCAATTTTGGTGGGACAACCATAAAACAAAGATATCCTTGCCAGGCCCAAGTTGACTTTAAATGATACACCCCATACTGACACACGTCTTTCATGACAGAAAGATACATTTTTTTTTAGATTACTTCAAATTCTGTTTGCCATATGGGATGAATGGAACTACAAAATCTTGTTTCTAGTGATTAAAGCTAACTAAATTGTTGTATGTTATTGTCTGAAATTTTGGTTCTAACAGTAATCTTTTACATCCATGAACACCTATCAATGGAGTGCAAACACTGTCCTTTAACACAACTGTAACCTACATTACATTCTAGGGTAGTGACTTTTCAACTCTAAATGTTATTACTAAACTAATGTGTGCCTTTATAATATCAAACATTATTCCTGAAGTAGCATCTGTTGTAGAGCAAGTTCTTTATTGTTAAACTAGACAGTTCCCATGGAAGTTCCACAGTTTAAATTTTCCTGGTTTGAAATTATTATGAGGATAAATGCATTAAAAATTTAGTGTGAATTATTGTGGTTTAAATGAATTTTTTTTATTAATCTAATAGTAAGAATTCAGGATCTATGAAGTAAAATACATTTTTCAGTTCTACCCGTGGTACTATCAGAATCTGAATATTTTTCATGAATGTATACAGAACTTCCATTTTCTATTTTATCTACTGATAACATGGACGTGTAAGAAAAGAATGCTAATAACAGGAAAAAATAGAGTATTTTATAGTGATCCGGTGCCTTTGGTATTCACAATACAATGCTTGTAATACATGCATACCCGTTCCGATTTCAGTTCAATAATTTTTTTTCAGTAATAGATGGGAAGTAATGGGACGGACACACACAGATACAGAGAGAAAGAGAGATGGAGATATCATACATAGTCGATTACACTCATATGTTGATATCGTATAAAATTGTAATTGTTATTTTTTCTCTAAAAAAAATTAACTGTTGGTTGTTGTCAAGGACTGGAAAGAATTGGTAATGTTACAAGTTGGACGAGTGTTTAAAATGTTACTTTTTTAAATTAGACGACCAATTGTCATCACTAGCTAAAACAAGATAATGCTTGGATTAGACAATATGAGTTGCTGATCCCATATTGGAACTAACACTGAGTCGTAATGATAGAAAAGTTGATAGCCTGATGTAAAAGATTTATAAATGCAATAATCTATTACTAAGAGTGACCGTTATGTGTTTATATATTTATTTATGTTTTGTGTCACGCTCTTAAGAATAGATAGGAAAAAATTAGCTCTGGGGGTCTTGGTTTCAGTTCACTGGTAAATTAATACTCATTTTCGCTTTACAAGTGCACTATAATAAGTGATTTTCAAACAAGTTAGTGAGATCCAGAGCCTTATATATTCGAGTCCGTATCGTGGATACCGAGTTTGGCGGGGTATTGCGTATTACAATATGCCTGACATTAAAGAAATATTCAATTAAAACGGGGTATTGCATATTACAAGATACAGGGTGGCGCATAAGTAACGCACCCTTTTAAAAAATTGATAATAAATAAACTATGAAAGGTATAACGATGAGGATAATTGCAAACGATAGAGGAACTCTTAAAGTTTATTTACATGTCGTATCCTATCTACAGATACCCAGTGTATATTGTGGTAATACTTCATTTATTATTAATTTTTTAAAAGGGTGCGTTACTTATGCGCCACCCTGTACATACACAAGCTCGTAGTTGCTTTCAGTAATGCTGAATTTCTGTAACGAGGATACGACACGAATGGCCATAACTACTTCTATTGCGGCTAAAAAATACTGTATTCTAAGTGTTTATTAGTGTCACAAGAAAAATAAGTTACCTTTGAAATAAGCTTAAGCATGGAAACTCCACTCGAACGAAAAAATAGACTGTATCGAGAGCGAAAAACAAGAGCGAGAGGAAGATTATCTCAAGAAAGATTTAAAAATATATTTTGCCATCATTTTTGATGGCACGGGTACACTAGTGGTAAGTATAAAAAATGAGATGAATTAGTGCAGTGTTGGTCTTCTCCAAATCTTCAAGTCATTATTTATTGGAATAAAAGTATTTCTGCATTTTATAGGCAATGTTTGCTGAACTCTTCTGCCATGGTTATTTGTTACTGATTTTATTTTTTCAGGATTTGGATGATTATATATTCTTGCTGTAAAGTTTCATCTTCTGTTACTGATAGAAAGAGCATATTTATGTGGAATTTTTGGACAGAAATGTATGTTTTAATTTTTTTTATAGAAAACATGAAACTTTATGCAGAATATTAACTAGCCTCCTGTGTGATCAGTTTCTCTATGGTCTTTTATTCCTTGTATAGTGAATCTACTTTCATACAAATTGATTGTTGCAGTATCTGAAAATCATATTCACACACTGACTACGGCAAACTTCTGGTTTGGGCGTTACCCCTTGGGAATGGACCCTTCCGTTGAGAGAGTTAGACTCTCCAAAGCCCATGTGAGTAACTCCAGCCAAGTGGTCTGAACTTTCAAGGTAATTCAATGTCAGTTGAGATTTTATATCTACATTATGGTTGCTTTAATGATTGTCATTCTTTGACAATCTTCCCTTGTATAGATTTAGTTATAAGTGTATTGCCTTGCCTGTTTGAAGGTTTAGTTGAACACATCTCAGAAGGTGGGTTTGAGCCAAAGAGGGGCTTCACATGAAGCTTACAGGACATTTCTGTCCTGTCCACCTTGAAAATGATAGTGCTTGTTCTCTTTTGCATTATAAGGTTCATGAATATTTTACGTGTGTACCACATATGTGAATTCTCACTAATGCATTTCTGAAGTTGTATTTTCATGTTACTTTGATTGTGTTACTAAAAATTTTCTTTATGTGAATTTTTTTAGAGAAGTTCTCAACTGACATTTTCTTTGAATGTTCTATTAAAATAATAATCTCTTCATGCATGATAAGATTGAACATAGTTTCAAGATGTTTTAATTGATTGCTGAGTATTAATTCATCACTGTCAACTTTGCCATCAACAGTTTTCTGAACATATTTTTAATTAATACAGACATACGGTGTACTCATAATTACAAATCATGATAAGAATCTAGTCATGTAACTTTGCTCTCTGAGCTTCATAAAGTTCCTGTGCACTTTGTACTTTTATTAGAAGTCTGGGGTTATCTGTAAGAGATTTCTTTAGTTAGGGCTTGTAATTATAGTATTTTAATGATGATAAAGCCTAAAACTTGTAATTCTTATTAATTTCAACTATATTACGGTTTTGTTTTTACTTGCAGGGAAAGCGGAAGTTGGAACAGATGGCAAGTGATGGTGTACTTGCAGACAAGTCTGTGGTGCCTTTCAAGAAGAGGAAGGTCGGGTTGTCTTCTCCTTCAAGTACGTAGCTCGTGACTCGTCTTTAGTGCCACCAGACTTGTGTTCAGGTCATAAAGTTTAAACTACAGTTTCCCTATTGAGTACAAATTAAGTCACTGATGTGGGTTCTTAAGGAAGGTGGCACCTTAATTTTGTTTTTCGATTGCAAAACGTACGATAAGAGTGGCGATAATACACAATCCAAAAGGTGTCTAAATTTTGCATTTCAGAAAGAAATAAACCTGAATGATCATGCTCGTCTATAACTAGATGGGTTAAAGAGAAAAATTGTCTTGCTGCTTTGGGATACGTTTCTGCATCAGTGAATCTTGAAAACGAAGCACTGCTTTGTGCGTTTCATGTTCGTCAATTTAAAGTCTGCTAGTTGGTGAATATTTCAGGTGCTTGTGACATATTGCCTCCATTATATGAATTTTTTATGTTGTTCCTCCTTTTCTATCGTGTAGAGTTACAGATGTATCGTGAAGGTGATTTTTTGCATTTGTTTGTGGGGATTTTGCAGGTGGACGAGTCATGCAATGCGAAATGCTGAATTCTGATAATTTATTTTACCATATTTTTTACTACTGTTCAGGGAACCCATATGTGTGACCTTGTCATTTTATGAGGTTTTACAAGACATTGTGTCATTGTGTTACAGCATCACCATTTTTTATGTGTCCCACCATTGTAACATTTTTTGAACTTAGGGGCTGAAGCTTCACAATCAACCACGGCCACCAGTGCACCGACCTCCAAAAACATGGATCTCCTTCAAGCCTCCGAGTCCTCTTGTGTACACCCAAACCCTGGAGATGACGCATGCAAGTCTATTGCTCCAGACCAACTCAATGCTGGAGTTAATGTGGCAGCTGATCAAAGTGAAGGCGTTATCTCCAGGGACTGTGAGGTAATTACTTGACGTGTGTCAAGTTGTGTACTTTACAACTTCAGACGTATGAATTGACACTATCTGGTTCTTAATCGTTCGAGGTTGGTTGTCAATAGTTTTAATACCCTGGGGCTGGTTATCAATTCGTAACTAATGGCTACGGTGAGCCTCTGAAGACTGAAGCCTTAGCTTGAGCTCGTGATTTTGTTTCTCAATTGTTTCTAAACGCCTCACCAGTAGCTTAAGTTGCAGGCTTAATTCTTGAATTTTACGTAATTGATTTTCAATGAGGTGCTGATTCATGGTTAGAATAGCAGAAGCGACACTCTTTCATATTGTAACCTTTCATGATGAAAAAGCAGCCTGTACCTTGCCTGACATTCTTTACAGTATTTTAATTTCTGTTTCGAAAATTGTTGTATATTTTGGTTGAACTGCATGTTCTGTTCCATGTCACGTTTGCTCTGTTCTATGTCAAGTTGTTCGCCTCTAGCCTTTGCGTCTTTTTACGGAGTTGGTGGTATGTACAGTGTCTAGTCACAGAATTATAAAATGAGTGTCTGGTCGTAAAATCTCGAAATTAGTGTTTAGTATAATTTAAAACGAAACAAATTCTTTCTTTGAATATCTAAAAGTAAAAGTGATTGCACTGTAAAATTTAGTGCTGGTGAAGGATAGTTCGAGAAGTACAAAAAGAAATTTAATATTCAAAATGAACATTAGCAAGAGTTGATTTTGCCCGTGCAGATATGAAAGCTGCTTCTAGTTTTGTAAAGGAACTCGACAAATTTTAAAGTACAACTATTTGGCAAACAAATTTTAACACGTTGACTCCGATTGCCTGATTGGTGTAAAACTTCACTTTGTACGCATAGTCACTAGAAGGATCTGAAAAAATTACAGAACCTAACCTAAGTGGTACACATACGTACCACTTCGGAGTCAACGTGTTAAATGATGAAACTGGGCCGCTTTGGAAAAGGATGTCGGTTAGACCGTTCAATACAGAAGAAGAAAACGTGTTCTGGACTTGGAAGCTTATAAAGATGACTGATGGGTGCAAACACTAACAGCTACGTGACGGTAAAACCACTGCTCGTATTCCGTTCGTAGAACCCAAGAGTGTTGAAAAATACAAGCGAAATGAATTATAGTATCTTTTTTGGAAAGAGAATTCAAAAGCATGGATACTAGGAAAATATTTTTAGAATGGTTTGATGGCCATTTTTTTCCCGTTCGTTGCGTAATATAGTTTTGAACAGAATTTGTATATCAAAGTATTGTTGTTATTAGAAAATGTCCCACGTCACTCCCTAGATTTAGGTACTGATATTGTTCATGTTAAAATTGTGTTTTCTTCTTTATAAGACGATATCGGTTTTGCAACAAATGGATCTAGGTATCACTTCAAATTTGAAGCCATTTTACAAGTATATTGGAGGAACCCCTAAAACCCCCGTGTTTACAAAAATAGTGATGAAAATGTATCATCTTATTGGAAGAAGTATGACGATTTTTAGCAACATTGACTTGATTTAAAAAGAAGTTAACATGAAAACTGAATTGAATGTGAAGGAAATTATGATCAGACTCTTCGCAATGTGCACTTCACGAAGACAAGGAAGATATGTGTAACGAAGAAAGTGTGAAGTCATTGCAAGGTGACTGGGCTGAAAACAGCTCATGATGATATCGAAGTATTTTTCAACTCTCACAATGGGGAACTTCTGAATCATGAACTTCTGTAATTAGAATTCGAATCTTTTGAAAATACAACACGAGTTAAGCAAAAGTCACGCGCTCAAGAGGCGGAAAAATAGAAGCCAATTATATCAGAAAGCAAATTTGTTGAAGGCAGTGGTTTTAGAATTTGAGGATAATTACAAACAAAGCAAAAGATTCCTAGCTACTATTAATGGAATGATTAGGTATTATAAAGATTTATGTGAGGAGCAATAAAAATTAATTTGTGGTATATCGTGTTTATTTAAAAGTTTTTCATCAAATTGTTAGTTTTATAATGCACATGAACGATACATATGAATATTTAATATATTGAGTATGTGGTTTCAAATTATACATTCACATTAAACCCAAGGATTGAATATTCAAAAAATTCTCTTCAATTAGCGAGGTATTAAATGAGCAAGTTTATCAGAATTCCCGTAGTTATAAATTTTCTGTTCTATTTGTTTAAGTATTCAACCTGAATTTACGGTTAACGGTAAATGTTTAATCCATGTGACCGTAAGTACTTTTGTGTTTGTCTTCTCTCCTAAATATTTGCCTCATTTAGTATCAGTTGTATCTCAAAGCTAAGGCAAGAAAATTTAGTTCAATTACTTTTAACCACGAATGCGTATAAACATTAGCTATATGCCCTTTAAATTATTTCCATGTTTTTTCCTTTAACCAACTTCTGAGATAGTGATTCAACCTAACATACAATCCTAACATTCTGAACACCTGATCGTGGATCATAATTATCAAAGCTGGCTACATAGACCCGACCTCTTGCACCAATAGTCACTCAAGTCCCTCTAAGAAATAGCCTTGTTTTGTGCAGGTATTCATGCTGAAGCTCAACTCTGGAGTCACACGTGCTCAGTATCCTCTCTACGACGCCGGCACAGGTACCGTCTCTCTTGTATTAAATGTACATCTGCGTCATGCCTTGGATGTACATCTGCGTCATGCCTTGGATGTACATCTGCGTCTTGCCTTGGATGTATCAGGCTGGAAAGAAAGTAATGTCGTTTTTTTCCAGACACATTTATTGTATTTTAAAAAATTACATGATACTATTTGTAATCTTTACAATACCGTCCCTCATTTTCTGACTTCTCACCAACGATCAACTAGCTTTTTGATGCCTTCTTTAAAAAAGTTCATGGATTTCGATGAGATAAACAAATCGATGTCATTGTTTAGTTGTTCACCATTTTCATAAATTTCATTGCTTAAGTGATGCTGCAAAGACCTGAAAAGATGGTAATCAAAAAGAACAATATCAGGTGAATAAGGTGGGTGAGGTAGAGATGAAAGCAAAGATGAACAGACAGTTAATCATTGGCTTCGTTGAGCATCATTCAAATCGTGAGGAACCCATTGTCTAAGTTTTGAAATCTTTCCTAGTGCATTAAAGCATGAAATTATGGTGGTATGAGTTGTATCGAATTGTTGGGCTAATTCTCTGTTGGTTAACTTTGAATTGACTTCAACAGCATCTCTAATGGCTTCTTGATCAATTGATTTTGATCTTCCCAATTTTGGTGGTCCTTAAGGTTGAAATCTCCTGGTGGAAATTTTGCAAACTACCGTTGGCATTTTTGACTATTCAAAACATTCCTCCCATCGACAATTCGAATGTTTCTTGCAGCTTCTGCAGAAAAAGTTCCTTTTTTTTTGTATTAATAGACTATACAATGTCCCAGATGCTCCTCGTTAATATCCATTTCCTGAGTGTAAAGCCATTAAAAATTGATTTAATATTACTAATTATTGTTCCTGATAGACTTATTTAGACATTAGAACACCAATTTAGTAGGAAATAAATAATTGCATAACTCTTAGGAGGCGGTAAAGTAATCAAATAAAAAACATTACTTTCTTTCCAACTTGATACATCTGCATCTTGCCTTGGATGTACATCTGCATCTTGCCTTGGATGCACAGCTGCATCTTGCCTTGGATGCACATCTGCATCTTGCCTTGGATGCACATCTGCATCTTGCCTTGGATGCACATCTGCATCTTGCTTTGGATGCACATCTGCGTCATGCCTTGGATGTGCATCTGCGTCATGCCTTGGATGTGCATCTGCGTCATGCCTTGGATGTGCATCTGCGTCATGCCTTGGGTGTACATCTGCCTCATGTCTTGGATGTACATCTGCGTCATGTCTTGGATATATATCTGCGTCTGGATGTGTATGTGCATCTTGTCTTTTATTTCCGTCTAGCCGTGCTTTTAATCATTCTTCAAGCTATAATGAATGTTTGTGAAAAATGATCTACTTTTTGTTAAAGCATATTTTTTTCAGATGTGGTGTTCCTCTAATAGAAGCAGTCACCATAACCCAAAAGTGTGTTCATTGTGTGGGCTTGTTGTTCATGGCATAGAATGCGTGTATGTATAGTTGGCGACGAAATTATTCATACACCCACTAAAGTTCAATACTTTTAGTTATTTCTTAGAATTGTATACTTGTATGATTCTAAATTTGTATGTGATTAAGCACTGAAAAGGAATTTAGAACTGAGATTTCAAACGACAGAATTAATTCTACATATTTCACAGGAACATCATTCAAAAAACGAATCAACAAAAATATTCGTATAATTAGAACAAGGTAATATAATAATATCAATATTAAACCGCGTAATTTTTCCATCAAACTGTTTTTACACTTTTACATCAAATTTTAACATGCTTGTGCTGGATTATTTCATTCAATACCTACGTTTTTTAATCCTTGAAGGTTTCCCGAAGGTGAACGATGTATTCGAACTCACAGTTCTCGCCATAGATTTTCGAGTGGGTTCAAGTCAGGACTCATCAAAGGCCATGACAAAACTTGTTTTATTTTTCTAGAGCCTTGCAGTCACAGATTCAGACATAGGTTTGGGGTCATT
Source organism: Trinorchestia longiramus (assembly GCA_006783055.1). NCBI lineage: Eukaryota > Metazoa > Arthropoda > Malacostraca > Amphipoda > Talitridae > Trinorchestia > Trinorchestia longiramus. Next base: position 35,542 of record VCRD01002610.1, read on the forward strand.
GTCGTGCTAGGATTAAAATCGATGGCCGAGCCCACGATTTTGCTAAAGGTTTTCATTCAGTCTCTTGATGTAATCATCAGATTTCATTACTCTTTTGCCTGCAATTTAATTACTAGTCCAACTTGAGCTGATCACGCAAGCACCTTCAATTGAAGGGTGGACAGCACTAGTGGACTACTTGAATTTTTTCCCGTGGTAAATATAATATATTTTCTACGGGAAAAAATGCAAGTAGTCCACTCCCGTGCTGTCGCTAACACAGCGCTGACAGAGGCGATTACGATCCAGTAGTTTACTATCTGAAGGGTGGACAGCAATAGTAGTCCACTAGTGCTGTCAACCCTTCAATTGTTGGTACCGTGTTCTTGGAGAGAACAGCCCCATCTTTTTGACGCAAAATCTTGTTTGCTTCATTATTTCCAAATGACAATGTTTGTTGCATCAATCCAGAGTACTCGTTTCGAAAAGCTTTATTTGACGAAAGTCGTTTGGCAAAGAAATAGCTAAAAGTATTGAACCTTGGAGAGTGTGCGAATAATTTAGTTGCTAACGACGCCTTGAATTTTTGATATTGAAGCAATTGTGATGTATATTGAATAAATTTGTGGCTGAAACTACGAACAAATGATTCAGTTAGTGTGATAGGCTAAACTCTTCGTCAAATTGCTTTTTGGCATAAATACGTTTTGTGAAAAAGCAGTTACAGTTATTGCTCTGTGCTTGTATGTCTTGCATTCTCTTCTCAATTGTAAGATAATTCTTATCCTCTGAGTTGTGTTCTCTTCAGAATTATGGGGATATATTTTTGTTTGAAGCTATATGAACACTAAATGAAGCTCAGTTTCTTGGCATGGTTTGAAATGTTCATTTTTGTTGGTAATTATAGTGATAAGAGATAAACCCATGAAGACAGAAGTTGTGTGTAAATGAATCTTCTTTTAAATCTATTTAAGTGAATGTCGGCTCTAAAGTTCAATTTAAGTAACACTTATCTAGCATACATCATTGTATGTTGAAGTAACCTGTAAATTTTACCCAGCTTAAAAAGCATGTCCCAGAACTTTGAAATATGTGAAGAATCGTATGTTCCTAGTTTTATGTGACAACGAAGTCGGTTAGTTATAGTGGTAATATTGATCAAGAGATCAGTTTATTTGCATGTATGAATTAAGTAAGAGGGCAAATTTTGTAACGAGTAGAGCGAGAGAATAAATTTTCTAACGGGTTGAGAGAGAGGACAAATTTCTGATGAATGGAGTGAAAAGACAAATTTCGTAATGAGTTGAGTTAGAGTAGAAATTTTCCTACAGCTTCCTGCAGTATTGGATTAAGAACACGTACCCCAACAGAAGCAGCAAGCTCATGGAACCAGTCGCTGTGTCGCATCGGGAGACCCCTGCGCCTGGGCAGCACGCCTGCCTCCCATGTCATTGAGCCACCCAGGGAGCCTTGGGGGGCCCGCCAGCCCCGTCTCATGGCCGGGCCTAGGATCATCACTCCTCTGTGAGAGCACTACCACATTCTAGAGCTAGCTTGAAGCGTGTATTGCTACCAAGAAGTGACTTCTGCACTTCAAGATAGGTTTTGAATTTCATGACTATCATCTTAGTATAATACGAGTAACTCAACTGTCTAAAGCTTCGTTCTAGGTCCTCCTTGTGCCATTATTCCTAGATGGATGAAGTGTGTTCTTGTGCTACTATTTTTGACGCTTCCAAGTTTCTAAATATTCATGTCATCGTAGCATTGTGCCCGTTCCTCTGAAAAAAAAATTTCGGACGTGCTGCTGATCTGTATTAATTCAACAAATCTTCGAAATTGACTAGAAACATTCAAATTTTTGTATAATTGTCCATTTAATTCCATCAATTCCTCAAGTATAAAGCATAGACCAGAATTTAGTACTTATTAACACACGCACCAGTACTTCCGGAACTGACAAACTAAATGCTTGATGTGTCAGAGTGAAAGGCAGTGAAGCAGAGAAGACGTACCATTGCACAGCATACTGCAACGACGTGCATGCTGCGCTGCCGAGCCTGCCTTGTGTCAAGTGTCGTTGTCTGTTTCACCCTCAGTGCATCCACCTGCCTTACTCCCTCACTCAGCTCATCGTTAACTTCACTTACAAGCTCATGTGTCCCGTAAGTGACGGCCTAGCTAGCTATACGTAGCTCGTCCTGAAATTCTGGCTTACATGATTTTTTTATCTACATAGATGATACTTGTGCTATTTTGCTTGTTACATTTAGGGTTTTTTCGGAAGGATAATGTTTAAAATATCCTTATGGAATCGCTTAGTGTATAACCAAGCCTAAAAATTTTGTTAATACGTTATTAACTTCCTGAAAGGGTCCGTAATTCGTTTATAAAATAATTTTTCCTTTTACGTCTTATATTTTTTTGTCTATTCCTCCGCTCCTTCAAATGCATTACAGCGTAGCAAAATTTTGCAGTTGTGTTCAACCTATGAAATAAGTTTAATTTGAATAATTTATGATTTAGTTTGTGTGATGGTTATTACTAGTAGTTTTGAAGCATACCTTAACGCGTATACCGTGTTATGTTTCTAACCGTAAATTTCAATAGTCCTGTAAGACCTTTGGTGCTACCTGCGCCGTTTTGGTTCCGTTAAGGCAACTGTTTAGAGATCTTGCCTTACGTCTACTCGAGGTAGACGCCCTGTGAGTCGGTTAGGGCTTGTGACCTCCAGTTATAGCCTGCTACGGTAGCGGTCTTACATAAGCTTCTACTCAAGTGTATAAGGTTGAAACACCGAGTAGAAGTTGGAACTCATTTATTGATAAACGTTACATAGGTATGACTTACAATTACTGAACACTGTGGATGACTAGATAGAGTCTAGCAGTAACTAAACTAGAAATGTACATAGAGATTTGCATTGAGGGGTGACTAAGCCACTAGTTGCTGGAGAAAATACGAGGAGGCTGTGTGGCGTTAAGGGGTGACTATGCCACTACAGTCCCTTTTCTTCTTAGTAGCCTGAGGCTATATATGTAACTATACGTCTTAGGAATCTCATTATTTGCTTTCAGTCGACTCCCAGTAGAAGCAACTTAAGAATGGGTTTCTGGCCGCAATAAGGCAGCTGATCATCGCTGCGGGTAGTGAAGCCTTAATAGCGCCTCGTTAGCGTAATTGTGAACTTGGACACGACGTTTACAGCGAGCACCTATTCATTTCTCCTGCGTTACTGCTCGGAGATGACCATTTCCTTGCATAGTTTTGTTAGGACCGTGAAGGTCTCAGTTGTCGTTTACTTTTGACGTTGAATACTCCAAAACTAACATTTCTGGATTTCTTTGCCGTTTCTGACTCGGCTTTGGGGAGAAAACTTGATGTAATTTGCAGCTAAAAATTATGTCCAGTTATAAAAATGGTTCCCGTGAAGCATAAGATCGAAACGTGTGTAATATTACTTATGCCCGACGTCAGCTTACGGTCAATATGAGCTTATAAATAATACAATGAAAATGTGATGTATTTTCAGAATTGCTACCTTGAAGCGAAGCGCAAGGCGTCTAATGTGAAGGTACCCCCCAACCCTGTGAAGCCATACGAGCCCCTGAGTTACGAAGACGACCCTTCCACGTCTTCCTACAGCGACTACTCGGACACTGACGAGGGGGTTGGTTCTGATTTGGAGAATTTAGATCCCATGAACCCGTCTCTTCTTGAGGTAGACCTCCGACCTCCGACTCCTACAACACCAGATTACTCCCTGGAGTCGTACTTCCCTCCTCCAGGCACAACAGAACAACAGCAGCGCAGCATGGCGCTAGAGGCCCTCCAGAACCTGGGGACCACTGAGGGTGCCCAAAGAAACAAGGCAGCTGTGGGGGCGAGGCCCACGCTACCCAAGCCTCAGCAGCAGCAACAGCAGCTGTTGAAGATAAAGGCTTACAGCAGCCAAGCATGGTGAGCTGGCATGTAGTGTGCACGTTGATTACGTACTGGTGCTTTCCGAAATGAGCTTATGAGCTTGAACGCTTGGGTTTTGACATACCCCCCCTAGCAGCCCTCTGTTTAGTTTCTATTTAATTCAATGTTTTATGCGAGATACAAAAGGCTAATGCTTATTATGTTGACCCTTTTAAGTGACTTCGAGGGTTGTTTACAAGTTGGTATTTTTTGATCTGCTTTTCTTAAAGTGTGAAGAACCTGGTGTTTTCAGCTTCAGAATTTTGAAGGGAACTCAATCGAGTAAAATGGATTCACGATATTTTAATTAAAGTATGAGAATTTATAACTGCTCGTGTGTCCAATAGGATAAAAATAAAGTTTTGGCCACCTTGCTGCCATACGTGAGATGTGTTGGACTGAACATATAGGGAAAGTTAAGCTGCAATTCCCTCAAAGAAAAACTAGACCTTATTGAGTGGTAACTGTTAGCGTTGATCATCCATGTTGGAATGAGTCAATGTCTCAGAAATTGTTTAATGGAATAAACAAAGGAAATATTTAGAGAACATGTAGGTACTGTTCTTACTAATTTATAGGTAAAGTAACAGCGATTGAGCCAAGTTTTCACTGTTGTTATTTGTCCGCAGGGCAAACAACAACGCTAAGCAACAGCTGTCGACTGGAGGTAAGGTAGAATAAGTTCTGATAATTTTTCTGCTGAGCTTATTTTTTTATAGAATTTATTTCAATTATCATTCCAAGACGATTGGCTTTAAGTCACGAAAATGATTGTTTTTAGTATTTTATAACGTGTAATGTTTCTTAGATATTAATTTTTCCATTATTTTCAATGTTACCGCATGGACCCGTATATACAGTGCGACCCACGCTAATAGTTTAATATAACGTTGCTTAAAATATTACATAAAATAATCTTTAGATATATTAGAGGGCTATTCTATGTTAACAATGTATATTGAAAGACAACACTTTTTCATAAAAAATTGATGTATGTAACGACCCGCAATATTAGTCCAACATGATTTGAGGAGTGAATTTATTATCAAAGGAGATTAAAAACAACCGATACTACAACATTGTTATACTTGTAAACCTACAACATTTGAAATGAACAGTAAACGGATTTGATAAGATATAACGGCTATTTATTAATGTAACGTCCCGTACACGTTGACTTCAAAAACACGATCATTTGTTAATTGTCAATTTCTTTATTGTAGCAGATGTCACCGATCTCGATGTGACTACTCTGGTATTCCATACATCTTGTTTCGAAGTAAATTGCCGAGCATCAGCATAAATTTTTCTCTTAATGATGGACCACAGATTTTCTTTTGGGTTCATCGTGGTTCGGCTAAAAGACAATAAAAGCTATTATGTGACACTTGCACCATAAAAATCAAATAAGGAATATAAACAAATGTCACACTCGCTATTCAATAAATCGCTAGATCTAAAACAAATTGTTACAAGAAAAAACAATATCAATTGAAATACTTAACTAGGCTATTAGCGTGGGTTTACTATTATTCATTAATATGAGTGAAGCTTAAATGACAGTAAACTTCAAAGTTGGCTGTATATAAAGCCAGTATCAAAACTTAAGAGGAAAAAGGCCTATTATTTAGTCAAATAAAGGGCATACCTATTTCACTATCATGATAAGCCCTTGTTTTGGTTGTTTAGGAACATGTAAAGCACTTTTGTTTATAATTGATTATGAACAGTATGTGGTAAACAGTATTAATAGAAAAAATTTGAAAGCAGAAGAAGGGAAGGCAGCTGAAATAGTTTTATGAAAGAAATCCCATTATACCTCAAAGGTCTCATGCATTTCAGGTCAAGAAAACCATCGATCTTCCCTCATTACATGATCAGTGATTCAGTTACGTATATGCTCAACACCAAAACAATGCTGAAAACTAATAGAGCAAAAACAAAGAATACAACCAAAGATACAGTTGGCTACACGTTTCTGCACATGCATGGTCAAGCATCACGCATGCCCAGCCGCTTCAAAGTGCAATTAAACGATTTTTTTCAATATGTAGTTTTGTGCGGAACGATGTACTAAATAGACAGGGACAAACAAAGCCCAAACCTTCCGAGAAATCACAGGCATCTAAGGTCAAGACAAGAATCCTAATTTACTTATCTATCAAAATAGTTATCGATACATATAACTAGTTAGTTTGTATGTTTACAACTTTGTTTAGTTCCAGTTGTTTGTACTTTTGTTTACTGTCAAAATTTTGAAGAAAATCATAGATTCTGATGTTTTCTGTAGGTTACTTTGTTTGTGTAATTTTGTTGTTAATGAAGCAAATAGATGAAAAGTTTAATGCATTTCGTATTAAACTTGCTTGGATTCTTTTTCTTAAATAATCTAAATTTGCTTAAGATAAAAAGATAGATGAACTTTGAAACACTGTTTTCTTAGGCGGGTTTTTTAATGCCAACCTTGGCACATTCATTGGGCGGTAGACTTCTTTGACGAACATGTAATTTTCCTGAAGCATTAATACATTTTTTCAGGCATTTTTATACATTACGAAGACAGGTAGGAACACTGTTTTTCAAAAAAAATTCTTTAATCAAACATACTACTTTGAGTTAGGACTGCACTCATCTATCAGTATTTTTGGAAAAGAATGTATAGATTGGTAAACTTAATTTTTATCAATGTTTTACCATTTTTGGTATTTTACAGGCTCCAACGTCAGTACTTCAGCCTCATCTGCTAGCCCCCACCATCCTCTTCTCTCTTCAGCCAGCAGCTCCACTCAACAGCGTAACAGCCGACCACAGCTGCTGTCTGGCCTCTCTCAGCAGCAGCAACCACAACAACAGCAGCAGCTGTTACTGTCAGCATCCCAACAGCTGCAGCTGTCAATGCAGCAACAGTTGCTGCAAAGTGGACAGCACGTGCTAACTCAGCCAGAACTGCAACAGCAACATAACATTCCCGCCTTTCTGCAAAATATCATCAACTCGTATCAAATGCTCGAGAAAATGAAAGTGCCTGAGAACCATGAAAGCGCCACCTCTCAGAAGACGCCTGGCTTTGAGGTAGGTTGTATTAACCATTTTAGTAGCACATTACACCCATGTGCTCTTGTTCTGGCATAGAGGTGTTAATTATTCACTTACGTATACAGGGTGCAGCAACATAACCCTATTTTTAAGCGAAGCGCTTTGAAAAATGGAAGTTATGTTGCCGCACCCTGTATTTACGCTTTCCAAACGTCAAAAATAATAAGCAACTATTCCGTCTCTATACGTTGTTCAGAAGTGTACATCTACATGAATTGTTCTCTTCTTGCTTAATTGTGTAACGCTAGCTTTCCTTATAGCCACCCATTAACTATATGTACCATTTGTTCCGTACTTACTTGGATGTTCAGAACTACGCGCGTGACATAAGCTTGGGGTACGGAGTGATGAAGCTTGTACTTCAAAGACTACCTCCTCTACACCTGCTGCAAGCTGCTCGCACCTGCGTCATGTGGCATGACCTGGCTCTCTCTTCTCACATGGTTGGTGCTGGGCTTCCGTGTTGCGTTTATCTAGGCATATGATGCCATGGACATACTGTCGTGCAGGAGACATAACATACTATGCCAGGAACATACTGTGCCGTGCCAGAGATATTGTTTTGTAGTGTGTTATTTTAGTGTTGTCGTTGAGACGGAGTGGTATCGGGTGCTGTTTGCAATGACAGTTCCGAGTAATCCAGGCATGAATGCTCTGTATTTGTAAACTGTTACACATTATTAGAGGAGGGAGTTTTTGCACCGCACATATAGTTACACTAAAAAACGTCAATGGGAGAAGTTGAAGTGTTCACGAATTGGGTTCAACTTTTCTTGATCAATATCCAGTCTTTTCTAATAGGGAAAGCAAGCAGTATGAAACATTTTTCAAGAATACGCTGTTTTATTGTTTACTTAATTTGTTCGCCTATCTGGGTGCTATAATAGTGCTCTGTTCAATTTTGAAGAAAAGTTGCATTGTTTATCGTATGCTTTATTCATTATAAACGCTGTAATATTCTTTGCTCTGGTAGGTAATCACTAAAGCTATGATATTATAATCTATCAGTTACTAATAATAGCCGTTTGTATCCTTTACGTTGTCATATAACAATTTGTATAATTGTAGTTATAGTATTTACTTCCATCATCTTATTTTCATTGGCACGAACATTACAGTGGCGAGCAGTACACTTCAGCCACGAGACTTGCCGCATCACATGCTGGCGCTCCCTGGCTGTCTTCCTTGACGCCCGCCACTGCGTGTGTCTCTCTGTGACAGGCCCTCTGATGGCACTCCCCCAGCACCAGGTATGCGTGCTAGTGCAGCGTCCTCTCAACTCTGGACTGTGTCTTGTCGTTTTCGAGTCATTTCCCGTCAGTTCAAGATGTCTGGGTGTGTGTTAGTTCTCTGACCGCTGCCTTCTCACTAGGCTTGTGCTTTGAATCGTGTGATGGGTGATAATCGTAAATAACGTGTTGTTTAATTAGGATCACTGTCAAAGTAAAGCAATCGTATTCAATAAGTACAAGGTTTTATTAAACACTTCTTTGCATAGGTATCGTTACAGAAGTTGACATTATTATGAGAAGGCTTTTATTACAATAACCCATCTCAGTGGGTGTCATTTTTAAAATTGTTTGGACGATCTCATTCCTGCTAATGCACACTTGAAATACCTAAAGCACCGAGGTTCAGTTGGATGCTTGGCCAACGTGCAACTCTAGAATAGCATAGTTGTTTTCTCTCCGCTTATTGTGTGCAGTAGCATTCGAATTGTGTACTGAAATTTGCAATTATAAATTGTACATATTTCAGTGGTCAACACACTTTTTGCTGACTTACGATTTGTGGTTGTTTTTAGCTAATTTTGTCGTGCTGGTTCCAAGTATGGCATCATTTTGTTGTAGCTCATCATGTTTTCATTCTACAGCATACTCGTACTTGACGTGCTGCATGTATTTACTCCGTAAGGATAGTTTTCTTAAGTGTTTTAGTTTCAGAGCATAACATAAAATGTCAAAAGAATTTGAAACGATGAACTTAGTATAAGATAACATCTCCTATTACTAATTACATAGTCTATTTCTCGAATATGATGAAGAAAACACAAGTAATCGTACACATACCCATACATTCGTCGAAGAAATTTTCTCTTGCGAGAATGGCTGGAGTGTTTGATGTCTACACAGTTTCGTTGAATACTCCAACAGTAATCTGCCATCATGTGTGTATTCCCTAGACCTTAAGATTTCGACCCTTTTTCATTCTACTTGACCCACGAAGCTAAGTAACTATGGTAACCCAAATTAGTCCATCTTAATTGCTATTCTTCCATTTTCACACTGAGATTGTGCCATACTACCATGTATCATTTTAATTTTTTGTTGAATAATTTTCTAATTTCCCCATTATGAAGCACCAGTTTACTTACTACTCATTATAGTCACTAGACACTTCACTGCTTGAAGCCCTGCCTACGCAGTCTGGTGGGAATGCCATACACTGTAATGTCACAAAACAAAATTAATGGCTCTTCTCCATTTCTTTACCGTGATAATATTATTCCGTCCTGCGCCTTTTCATATGCAGTCAATGATATTTAACGTCTCCCATGCTAAAGCGCCTGTATACGCATTGTATCTTGTGTAATCTCTCCCCCATTCCTGATCCCCCGATTTATGTCTGGAGTATTTCCATCCATGCCAAAGTCTTTGGAGCTGTGAACGAGCTGTAAGGATGCTCCGTATCTCCTAATTTACCTCGTTCTTTCATGAACAATGCCTGACCTCGAAGCTTCTCCAGCCCGTTCAACTGCTTGCCTGGTCTTTTTTTTGTACTGGACGATATTCCTCAACACACCCCGGTTTAGTCGACAAACGTTCTTTATTCTATTTTTCATGACGACACTTTCTCATACGAAAGCACTATTTCCATGACGAATCTATTAAGAAAGCACATTTTTGTTTCCAGGATTGAATTTTTAAAATACCATAATCATTATTTTGTTGCAAGTCCTGTCAGTTGGTTGACCTGATAAGTGATGCTCTATAATTCGGTCTTTTGGTTTCAGAGGGAGAAGAAGAATAAAAAAAATGCTGAACCATCTCCAGTTCGGTGTACAGCTCCATCTACTGCACTTGAAACATCTCTTGAACAAGAAACAGTTGCATCAGTAGGCTTGAATGGCGTCCAGTCTCCTCTGTCTGAAGTGGACATGGACCCGTCACCTGAAGTTGTGTCTGTGGGCGGAGAGAGTGAAGGTGACCATGGTGAGCCTATGGAGATAGAGGAGGAAGAAAGAGAAGAAGATGATGATGTGACTCCAGGCGCAGCTGCGCATGCTTTTGAAGAGTTGGATAATGATGAACATACAGCTAATGATGGTGACCATTGTGCTCCTACTGCATCAGGCTTCGATGATTCTGATGCCGAGAAAAGCGCACGTAGGCGAAGGAGGGATACAGTCATGGAAGATTTGGAATCCCCGTCTAAAGATGACTCGTCTTCTGACTCTGAAGACCTTGACATCACAGCTGTTTCTCCATCTACGTCAGAAGGGGCGTCAGCATCAGTCCTATTGACGCGAGCTGAGAGTAACTCCATGACGAGGGCTAATGTAGATGGATTTAATGGTAGTAGATCTGAGACATGCAATCTAGAGAAGCGTTACAATCCGGCGGAAGTCCAAGATGATAGAAAAGCCACATTTGAACCTGAATCAATAGTTCGAAAGGGACTTGACAAGAAAATGGAAGTTGAAAATACTGAAAGAAAAATTGCTCATGATAGTGGTATACCGAAAGAGATTGTTGACGAAGAAAATAGCAACTCTTCAGCATTTCAAAGTGCTAGCAAAGGTGTAGATTTCGATGAAGAATACGATAAGAGTACTGATGTCCCTGCAGAGACAGTAGAAGTTGATATTTCTTGTGAGGAACAAAATATTATTATTGGTGAATCCAAAGAATGTTCCAGAAAGCAACTCAACTCTTTCCGTCTTGGAGAAAAGGATTTTGATGAGAAAATGGTCATTGATAAAGCCGAAGAATGTTTTGCGAATACAGGGAAAAATTTGGTAGAAGATGCAAACTCTGGTAAAGTTCACTCATCCGGGGAAAAAGCTGACACATTGTTGGAAAAAGATGTAAATGATCTCGCTGATGCTGACAAACCTGAAACGTCTGATGTGGATGCTGGAACTTTTTATAAAAAAGTAGAAGCTGATGTAGAAATGAGTGATAGCACAGACCTTCCCTCTTCCCTTATTGCTGACGAAGTTACCGACAAAAATGATAAATTCATTGAGAGGGATGTAGAAACGAGTGATAAGTGTGTAATTACCGGTCATACCAAAGAATCGCTGGAAGGACCGGTCTTTGAGAGCGTTGCTACTATTAAAATTGATGAGGCTAGTGATATGTCGATTGAATCTCATGTTGAGTCATCGTTGGAAAATCAGGCTGTAGAAAATTCTTCAGAGACAGTTGTAAAATCATCTGAAATTATCAACGAAGGAAACAGAAATACAAATTTGATTCATTCAACGAATTCTGACCAAGAAGCAGCGCTTAAACGAGACTCCCCTCGCCCTGAGGTCGAAATCCAAGAGAAACTCCATGAAAACGTTACTATAGTATCCCTCCACTCTGCTGTTGAAGGGATCAGTGGCACTGTAGTAAGTGGTACTGGTGAAGCCGATATGTCTAACGACAAGACTGTGGTCACAGAACCATCTAGCAGTGGCGAGAAAACGTCCGAAAAACAAATGAAACATTCTCCTGAAGTTGTCGTGGGTCCTGTTGAGCCATCTAAAGTTGTTAGCCCTGTAAAATTATCTGAAGTCGTTAGCCTTGTACAATCATCTCCTGAAGTCGTCGTTAGCTCTATAAAATCATCTCTTGAAATTGTCGTTAGCCCTGTAAAATCGTCTGAAGTCGTCATTAGCCCTGTAAAATTATCCCCCGTGACAGATACCGATGAAAAAAATACTACAAAAATTACTACCATCTTTACATCCGACACTGATTTGGAGAGGACGCATTGTTTATCCAATCAAAAAATTGAAGAAGTAGTGAATGCTGAAGGTGAGTCTTCATCGTCCGATAAGTCAGTTATCTCTCAAGAGAGAGAAACCGTTAATTTCAAAAAAGAAGATTCGCCAACACTTAAGATTCGAGAGACTGTTATTGATAATGAAACCTCCGAACCAAGTGGCAGCAAATACGGTTCTGTCACAATCCACAGTCCTGCTTCTCATTGTAAGCAAGAAACGCTCCCTTCTTCATGTGATGTCCCCCCGCCATCTGAAGATAGAGAATTGCGTTTATTTGGAGAAGACCCTGCTGCTCCTTGTTTCACCGTATCAGAGCATGACTGTACGTCTGAATCAGACTCGGGAGAGCATGTTGTCACTGTAACTAATGTTGTTAAGGGAGAAATTCATTCTCAAGACTCAGTTGCGAACTCTCCTATTGATGAGAAAGCTAAACCTGACGTCAGCATGATGCACGACTCTACAAGCCCAGTTGGTGACACCCAAGAAAGAGATATTGCTCCAAAAATCGAGTCACACGATGAAGACATTGAACCAATGGATGTTGATGAAGCTCCCACAGAATCCCAAGTATTGACATCTCCTAGAAGACCAACGCTTTTGCTCAAGCGTGAACGCACATCAAAGTCTCCTGATGTTGAAATAACGTCCTCAACTTTTGATCATTCTGGTCATGCTGGTGAAGTTGTAAACGAAATCAAAACCATGGACTCAGAGACGTCAGGGGACTCTGTTACCGCACTCGCAGAAGCTATCAAAGGGGAAATTCATGGCAATTCATGTGATAGTATCATTACTGCAGAGACTTCCCCTCTTCCTGAGCGAGACTTAAAACGGTCGCCCTCACTTTCTGATGAGAATTTTCAAGACCATTTCTCTGACACTTGTTCTCCAAAAAATCTGGACGTGGAAAATTCTTCTCATATAATAAATGACGAAACACAGGGTTCTGTTCTTTCTGATACTGACAATACTAGGGATACATCCGTAGCTGAAATCACTGCAACCAAAGAAAGCTTCAAAAGTAATTGTATGGCAAAAGAAAGTGTCACTGAACCGTTGTCCAGCACCAATGAAGACTTCAGTACTTTCACTGTAACCAGGAACGTAACTACTGTTGTAAAAGAGACATCGGACCCTGTTAAGAGTACTGGTTTTTCAGATGCTTGCTCCGAATCAGACGTCGAAATTGAAGAGGCTGAAAATTTTCTAACAAAACGTGTGCACAGCGAGGTTCAAATGGAGACGAAAAAACGAACACATGGAAACCGAACAGCGGATGTAGACAATGAAGCTGAAATGCAGGACGGTCATCAGGCATTTGTGGAAAGAGTTGTTAATGTACATCTTGGGGAGCAAAAAGAGGGCGAAGATGACGTTGAAGTCGATGAAAGAGTTCATCTTGGTAAGCAAGCGTTTTTAATTTCAACATTTCATATGACACTAGTAAAACATGAGGTTTATATACGTGTAGCTAGTATTGCATTTTGTATTCGAGTCATATAATCTAAATTGTATGATTCCGGCGCCAATCTACGAATAAAGTGGAATATCATGTGAAAATTGCTGCTTCGAGAGAAATTGGTACTTAGATAATTGACTCGAGAACAAATACCTGTGTAATTTTCCATGAATATATTCACTGTTTTACCTGTCTACATTCCTTGATTTTTTGTCTCGCTTAGATAATCCCTTCTACTGTTAAACAATACTCCTACTTATACGATCAGTGCCCCAATACCGCACAAAAAAAAATTATCTTGTATTTTTCAAGTGTTCACTCAGTTGTTATTGTTTTTACATTCAAATTTGTATGTGTTGTATTTTGGTACAGTTGCTACGTAAGAGAGCAGCCATTAATGCTTTTGAATTAACTAAAAATCGGTTAGTCGAATTTTTTTCTCGACTGTTACTGCCTCGTCTTACTCAGGCCTGGGTAGCGCTGAAGAAGCGATTGTATCACCATTATCAGTTCAGAATTATACATTATATTGCCTATGAGAATAACTTGAAAGGTCCAGTCGCCTGTACAAATTTACTGTAATGAAGTATTTGTCCCATGAACTTTAGGTTCTAATTAAACTGATCTTTCGATTCATCTTCCATAAAACGCTACTAATTTTCTCTAACATTTCAATAGACATCGATTTAAAATTGAGATTCTTCATTTGACATATAGTAACTGTGGGTATATGGCGGCAGTGTCCGGCTGGCGATGTGCCAGCGCCAGCATAGGCAGCATGACGCACTTACGTGAACTGCACCTCTCCGACTGTCAGGAGGGCCTCCTCGAGCTCCTGCTGCCTCACTGCTCTCGACTCACTGCTCTGCGTGTCTCTCAACTGGGACATAGGCCGTCAAACTGTATCGTCAGGTAAGTGTGCGCTTCTGAAGTCTAGTACTCTTCCTGATTGCCTCGTCCATGTTATGGAGAGATGGTTTGCGTCTTCCTCTCAAGTCCAGAGTCATACTGAACCAGGTACAACCATGTCAGCCAAGCCTGCACTGAGGGATCTGACTAACGGAGAGGCCATTCAGCGAATTGGCTATTAAGCTGAACCCCGATTGGACTTTCCTTTGACTACGCCTACGCTGAATATATCTCTGGGAGGGAACTAGTCTTGCTCTGCCAGGTTTATAAGTCACTCACGACAAGGGATGGCTGAGAGAGTCTCAGGGTCGGTGAGGCATTTAAAACACCATGGAGTGGAGTGGCGTCCAAACCATCGGTTAATCGAGCACACCAATCTGCTTAATCCTGAGGCTCGTGATATATCCGTACACAAGCGTGGTCCCGTCAGGACTGTGTGTACTCAGCAGCAGGGATCCTCTTGTTTAGAACCAAGAAAAACGATGCTTACTTGATGTGTGAATGAAATTCCTTCTAACTCTCAATACAAGGGAATCTTCGAAAACTGTGCTACAGACGGGGACGATCCGGCTAATACATATGGAACCCAACCAATAGCAGATACAGTATTGCAACTTAGTTTTTTATAGCTTACACCAGCTTGAAAATGTCATCTAGATATAAAGAAATCGGGCCAGAGTTTAGCTATAAATATAGCCAGCAAAATATTTCACACGGCTTCTATCTGATATTTGATCCTTACTATTAGTGTCGGTATCTTCATAGCCGAAAATGCTGACAAAGCAAACTTATTAAATTACTTAACTTTACTTATCCAGACACATGGCAATAATCTTGTTCTTGCTTCTCATAAAATTGATGTTTTGGCATATAAAATTGAAGAATACTTAAATCCTAAACCGTATCTTGGCTATTGTTTCTAAACAAAAATTTCTGAATTAAGATGCGTGCCATGAATGATGGCAAAGTGTGCATCAGAATGTGTTGTAATTTTTTCTGTCAAATCTCTTTAAACAACTTAAGCAAAGATTGCTAGAAAACGCTGAAATCCCACGAACAGTGAGTCCTCCTTCCATAAAGAATGTTCTTCAACCACCAAGAACAACGAAGCCCTTGCTAAAGTGATAAAGTATTTTGGTCCTTCTGATGATACGATAGCTGCAGCAGAATGTCAGTTTCAAAAAGTTCATCTCATAGATTGGACGAGTAACACAGACAGAAAATATTTTGGTCTGAGGTTCACGAGTTCATGGATTCTTCAGGTTACAGCCCCTTTCAATAAATTTGTAACGTTACAATTAACACTGATACGTCTTTATTCAAATACGTTGAGCTATTTTTTTCACGATACATTTTCTCACAGGAGGTGAGAAATCTATCAGCTGAGTCAGTTGAATCGTTTAGCAGTAATAAGCGGTCAGGATGAAGCGGCACGAGACGTTTGGGTTTGATGGTTGGGGAAGTTTATCAATACATTTCAATGCCTGCAAATTTGTCTCGATGGAGAAACATTAGCCTCTATCCTTAAAATAGATTTTTTCTATTCTCGGCGAACTCTGTGACCAGGCAGTGATCTAAAACTTGTTAAATAATTTTTTCAGTAGGCCTAGATCTCAGCTAGTTAACTCACGCTAAATTAGGTGAATATGAAGATGATATTACCTCTGTAGGTATAATATATTTAATTTTATGTTGGAAGAACGGTTCCTTTCATAAAGAGCACCGTCTTCTGGCCACAAATGCGAAGCTTTCCTGGTTGATGATATTTTCAAACAACTGAGATGGTTGATCTGAGTGCCATCGTAGCTTTACTGAGTGCTATGAATAATGGTTGATGGACTCGTTCGAGTCGAGATGAAAGCAGTCTTTTGAAATACTTGATTATTCTTTTTTAAAGGTTTGATGCGAGCTTATTGCTTCATGCTGTCAACTTGGAGGACCTCCATCTCTCTGGACACTTCACTTTCACCTCTAACTTCAACTTCATTAAAATGAGGAAGCTCAAGAAGCTTGTGAGTAAGATAAGCCTTAATTTATCATTTGGGGTGAGGATAAAGTTCTGATTTCTAACCCTCGCTCTCGTTCATGGTGAAGAAGGGGAGTAAAATAATAGTATCATTTATTAACAGTAAAATAGGCAGTATTTATTTTCGAATCATGTGCTTGAAACGATTGTTAATTTTGGTATTAAACAGGGACGGCATAAATTAAGAGATTTGTTTGTGCGTCTGTCAAGTTGAGCATTGTAATTATAGAGTTGCTCGTGCTACAATCATTTCAGTTACTGTAATTAATTTTGGTTTTATATTATGTCTGAGCATACGTCGTTTCCTCACATTCTGGTAACAGTTGATAATTTTCGAAATTATATTTTTGTTTATTGAAACTTCTGTGAATTAGGTTTTTTCCGATTTCAGTGTTTAAATTGATGTATGCAATTTATTGTTTCAGTGTACATTAGATAGTGCTGTAAAATTTCATGTACAGTATAGTTATTTCATGTAAGTCTCACAATGTATGTAATGAATGTTTTGAGAATTTTTCACACTTCATTAACTGCGTCGTTTTTCTACTGCATTTCTCACGTGACACGGAATGCGCTATCTTCATCAAACTTCAGATCATCTCATTTTTGTATCGCTTCTAAGTTGACATTTTTGCGAGGAAATTTTGTTTCACATTTTTGCGTAGAAAATATTTGAAACATTTTTTCAGGGTCTCGTTGGGGCCCAGCTGCCCCGTTGGCCCTACCTGGGCACAGGCCTCACTCACCTCTACGTGAGTCCCGTGGACCGCTTCACGTCCGACACCTGGAATAATGTGGCCGCTATGACAGGTAAGCCCTGCACTTCGTGTCATGTCCTCCTTGTGGTCTCTTCTGCTGGTTGAAATTTTTTGTGATCGTCTAGTTTTTTTTAGCTACCTTTTGTTTTAGTGAAGTTCAGATTTGTGTTACCATCTCTCACTTTTTCCCATCCTTTTATGTGATCTGTATTTTGCGACCTATTCTTAATTGTTTTTCTTTTTTGTAACTTTATTTCATCTCTAAATCTCATCTTTTTATGGTCATTTTGTATGCGTATTCCTCCTCTTCCTTGTGATCAGTCTTTTCATTTTTTTCCGTTCTTGTAATCTTCACCTGTTTTGCGATTGCATACCGGTAGCACATTTAGAGCCCATCCAAGAGTTGCATCGTATCAACTAAGACGCTCGTGAACATTCTTATTTTGAATGTTTTTCAGTAGGCCTTAATTTCAGCTAATTAATTCACTCTAAATTAGGTGAATGTTATGATATTATGCACAACTTGATAAAAAAACATTGGAGGTTGTTTTTGGTTATATTCTTTGTTGTTTCTTGTTCATGTGAAACGGATGTGAATATTTTGTGTATCCAGTACATAAATAAAAACACCATAGATGTGATTGAGAAAGAACGATGAAAAGTAGAAAACCTACCCACTTGGAAAACTCATGAGTGACTCATAATTATGCATTTCAGATTTGGTAGACCTGAGCCTGGGCGAATTTTCTGAAGGCGTCGCAGATAGCAGCTGGTACGTGTCTTTGTCGCGTCTGCCTGCTATTCGAAGGCTGGCCCTCACCGATTGTGCTCTGGGACCTCGCCTCCTTGTGCTTCTCAAGAAGTTCCCTCAACTAAACAAGATCGTTCTGAAGCCGCTCTCTCAGCACCCCACCCTCAGTGTGAGTGCAAGGTAGTCGCGGTGGACGAGCTTTAGTCATATTCACTCTAATTCAGTCACAGAAACTGTTCACTCACAGAAACTGTTTACTCACCAGATTTTTTTGTGCGAGGAATTTGTATGTAGGTGTATTTCTTGTAGCTGTTGTAGGTTTAATTATTACTAATTATAGAGCATAATGATAGTAATCAGAAGATGCCTTTTCCCCAACATCTCACTCTAAGCCTAACTTGTGTTGTGGAAGTTTTTGGAAGTTTACTGGCAAGCCTATTTCATACACTGATCTGTGGCTGATGGTGAGTTCGGTAATGTAACTGCATGTGTGGACATTCCTGAAGTGCCATGCCTGTTGTACTTCCATTCGTAAATGACGCGTGGTCACAAAATCAAACTAGGAATATCTTCTAATACCATGCATCACTTGAGATCACTCTTACTGTGGCTGTGGTGGTTAGACTAGTTATAGAATAATAGTGTAATAATAATGATGATAATAATAGTAATAATGATAATATACGTGTTCCGTGCGCAGTTACCAGACCAGCTATGGCGCGTGAAGCACGTATGGACGCTGCTGCCGTGCTCATTGCGGCTGCTGTGTGATGCTTCAGATCTCACCGTCGCACCCTCAGCCAAAGACCCCACGCCGCTGCCTGGGCTCGTCTTTGCCGTGAGTTGCTCAGCTTGTACCACCACTTAATTATCTAATTTATTCCATTCTTCTTCCAATATTATGTATTTCTTGTACCTGCCGCAAGAAGTTGGCCTTCGCTTCTATTCAATATTTTTACCATATCATTTTTTGTTTGAGTAATATCTGTTTTATTTCTTAAACTCCGTACGAGACTTTCTTATTTACAGACCTCATTTTATATTAAAAGTTTGCTGTATTGTTTTCAACAGTTGATGTTCTTTAACGAACTGGAGAAGCAAAATAGAAAATTAGTCAAATAATTGCGTATTCAGGTGTAATAATAACTATAAATATTTATTTAATATTCTAACAACTTCATCTATCCTATGCTAAAGGGAATGCATACTGAGACGTGATTGTTCTCTGAAAGAATAATTTTATGAGAGAAATATTCGTGGTTTTCTTTAGCTGCGCCATAAAACACACTCCTTCAGTATTCTGCACACGTCAGCTTGAAGATATAAGAACCTCTCCCTACTTGAAATTTTCAGTACTGTTACAGGTATAAAGTTGGAGCGGCCGTTACACATCATTTTTGTACCGGATATCATTCATTAATTCATCTTGATTCACCCTATTGGATGCCACGCTAAATGAAAGCATAACCTAAACTGTTCCCTACTTACATCTGTTTAACCTTGACTGTGACCTAAATTGAACTGTTACCCGGGTAACTGTTAATTATTTTCTTGACGGGTGATGTTGCAACTTGACTGAAACGGTTCATACTCGTCACATATTCTAAGTATGACTTGACTTGGTAAGACAGACTCACGTCTATCCTCCGTGATGCAGAACTCGGGAAGCAAAGCCACGGACCAGGACGGGCGGCAGTCGGCCTCACTCCAGCACGTAGCGCTGTCCAAGCTGCCTCAGTTCTTCTCACGGCGCTCTAGCACACGTGCTGCCTGCTTTTCCTTCAAAATTTTGAATGATGAAGAAACTCCCTTGTTCCCTCATCACTTCTGTAATTAAAGCTCACGCTGCATCGGTGCTCTAAATGTATATGTGTGGTTAATCAAGTTGTAGTGGTAGTCTTGGACTGTGTTAAATCATTCTCTGAGCTAGCTCTGAGCAACATTATTGACTAATAGTTTTTGCACAAGAACATGCACTGCCATTTGTATAGAGTATCGTCCAAGTAAATTACAAACAATCAAAATCTACAAAATTATTCTGCATTCCAGAACTGAGCTACGTTATTCTTCCGTCATGCTACATATTTTATAACCTTGAACTCTAGTAGCGCAGTTACAAACGTGTATGATTTGTTTGACTGAGATGCGAACAAATATCTCCTCCACGTCACTTGTTTGCAACAGCTGTGGTTCCATCTGGTAGGAGAACTTACATTCCGGAGCAAAGTTGGATTCAAGTTATAACGACAAAAAGGCCGCAATAACAGACTGGTAAAAACATTTTTTTATTTATGACACTAGCTAATGGTAGTAACAGAAAATCGACATCGTTAAAATATGAAACTTTTAACTATAGCCATTAGCGAATATGTTCATTTATCGTGAAGCGACAGAGTGAAAAGTTCGCCCATGTACTTAAGAGAATATATGTACTTGTCGGTATGAGGAGGGCTTCAACGCGTAGAAGCACGCTGATTCTAAAATACAAAACTCTGTATTAGCTACAGTAAAGTCAAAAATTTGAATTTCATCAGTAGTGTTTGCTTCATCGTATTTTGTATAATTTATTTACGGATAGCCAAGTTGTACGCGTTCCTCATCGAAGTATATGGATTCTTCCTAAAGAGCACTTAAAGTTACTGAATATGATTGCTGCATTTAATAAATAAAAGCTGTCCGATCTGATTACCAATTGACTACAGGGACCTATGCAATCATTGAGTCAATTTCTTAGTCCTTATACTAGCAAACAATAATATTGTGGAAGCCGTTTTTATGATCCAGTACTTGGCACTGATAAATATAAAAATAATTTTGTTTTACTAATTTTGACATAACCGAGTGTATAACCCATAACCTATGAATGTAGTTAGGCCGTAATTTTTTACCATCTTCTATTTCTTAATTTTTTTCAACTCTTCATATTTCAAATGAATGGTTTTGAAAATCGTGTTCCTTTTTTCTTAATTGTAGGTAATTTGTGTAAAACGGGCCTAGACTTAAACGTGCAAATAGCATGTTTGTAAGACTTCTCTTTTCTATCACCTTCAATTGTAACTATGTGTGTTTGCGTTCTATGAATGACTGCCTTTTGCTTCTTCACATACTTAAGAACAGAATTTTCCTTCACTACCTCAAAAAGTTTTGGATATGCACACTAATTTTGAATTTGGTTTTCAGTGATGCAAGATTTATCCTTGTAAAAATATGCAAACGTTTGAAGCTAAATTTACGTATACTCAAGATATTGCAGTAGGTTTGAAGCTTGGATAAATAACGATGGTATTTTCTGTTATTAAGTTAATCATTCTGTAGGAAAAATTTTGTCCTTCATAGACATCCTAACTTTTACATTTTATAGCGATATTATGACTTACAGGAAAATGAATTTTTAAATTTTGAAAAACTAATAAGCCATCATTATTAATTAACTTATAAGCCATCATTATTTTTTATGATGGAATTGCGAGGCTCTGCTAATTTACCATGGAGTATTTTTATTAGATTTCATGATGGATTTTGTAAATATCGTAGCCTTCTGAAGTTATTAAGATCAGTAGTTTAAGATCCATTGAATATCTTTTAGACTGGCAAACTCATGAAAAGATAAGTTTTTTGAAAGAGAGTAGCTAACTCAAGTGAAAGTATATTGAAATATGTACTCTCAGTCGAGAGCTGTTACTGATTAAAAGCAACTTAATACTGGAAATATGCAGGTGTAAGGCGTTGTTGCTATGCGCAAGTAACTTCTACCGTTAGCTATTGTCTTCTGTTATTACTATCGTTTAGATTAATTGAATTAAACATTTAAGCGTCTTCCATGCTAAATTGTAAAAGTCGTGTTTCCATTTTTTGTGAGTTAATTTTCTCTTATTCTAAATAGTTAGCATGAATTGGTTAGTTATCTCATCGACAGTGCGAAGAAAACGAATAATATAAGATTCTGTATTACTTTTTATTAAAAAAAGGTGCTGTTCTAAATGCGTTTTACTATAATTTTGATAAACACTATATTTTATGGTCAAGACTTCAACTCGTCTCTATGTAATTTATTTTGAATAGTAGACAAAAATTATTCTTCAGTAATTATGGCAGGAGCTATGAACATATAAGAAACTACCATGCATAATAACATTGTGCAATAAATGGTTATGTATCGAAGAATAGGTTCAATTAGACAAACTTCCTCAGGGGGATGCGCTGATAGATTCCTTTTTTTTATTATCAGCGTTTCAAGGGGACCTTGCGTTCCTCAGGGTCAGCCCCAGCTTTTCTCGACAGTCTCATTTTAATCTTATACCACCCGACGGCACCGCTACCAACCGTCGTGTTTACAGCGGGCAAAGTTGACTGCATGCTGTGAACACGACGTCAGTGAGACACCATGCGTCGTGTTCACATCAAGCAAAGCTATTATTTTGACTTGCTGTGAACACGACCCTTGCGTGAGCCAACGTCAGTCGGTAAAAGGTTAAAGTTTAAAATGAATACCATGGATTAATCAGATTTTATTTCACTATTTCGTGTTAGCTTATTAAAGTTTACTTGTACTCGTCGATTAATGAAAAATTAACGAAAGTATGCTCATTTTTAGGTATTTGTGGAAGCAATCAAGGTTGGATTTACTTTTTGCATATTCATCTAAATCATGCTATGCTCTTGAGGATAAATAGTCGCCAGCGACAGAAGTTAACAGTAATGTAACCAAATCATTGTGCTAGACAACGATGAAAAATGGTTGCTCGTATATTCCTTGTCAAATATTTCAATTTTGTGCCCCCTAGAGAAGCGTGCCCTGCTGCCCTTAGTTTGTGTCAATTGCTGATGTAATTTTTCATAAAATATGATTTTTAATCAATACTGGTAACTGCTGTATTATAGAGCTAGCGCTACCACTATGTCTCAAATTATCAATCGCAACCGCTATAGGAAAATAAACCTATTTCCGCTATTTCTCTAAAAGTTCTTCTGCGCAGGTCGTCGTTTGCTTACATGTCAACGTGATGCAAACATGGATTAAATTCATTGTGCTAGTTAAATATCTAATACTCGTATAACATCGGGTCATTAACCACCTGACAAAATTACGAGGAAAAAATCGTTCAATTTTTAAATCATAGAAATTTTTTGCCTGTTGCAGCTCTTTTTTGTCGTAGTAAAAGTTATTAACGGGATGTACTGCAATGTCCGGAGTTTGGCATGCTACAATTTACATCCATTTCGATTCTTGAAACACTGCGGTGCTGCTGTGTGCTTGCCAGCGTACTACTCGCTTGGTTAATCGTCATAGATGCCACGTTTCTAAGCTTGTTGACGTTTAAATTGCCTTAAGTTTTTATTTTTGAATATACTTTATGAATGAACATACTTCATTGATAAAGAAGCAGTAGTAATTAGCGATGACAACGAGACATACATCGCGTCGCTCTTTAACCTGTTAACGGTCGCCGCTTACTCTCGCTGCGCCATCCACAGCGTCATCGGTCTGGCACCGGTGTGCTTTCCGCGCGGCGCCAGGACACCGGTGCCGACAGCGACTGATTGCATGCCCGTACAGCACTAAATTTCATGCATTTTTTGGGAACACATTTTCTATATTATTACGAGGACATGCATAGTTAGATATTTACTGATACTGACGTACTTTCCCTGTACGCATCCAGTCTGCAGAATGAACTATTGCATCATCTCCCTCTTCACTGCTTGAGACATATGAAGAAAACGATTTATTTTCTGAATCACTGCTCAAACTAAACTCCGATTCACTGTCACTTATTACTTCTTGTGACGCATGTTGACTTTCCTCTTCTGTTAGATACTTTCTTTTCGCCATATTGCATGGGTAAAATTGCGACAGAAGGCACTTGAATAGCCTAACCGCAAGAACGAAGCTCACGCACAACCGCACTCAATTATGACAAATTAGGCAGTGGCAAATCTGTCTAGCTGATTCAGATGGCAAGTGTGACTGCTTCAGATGGTTACAAGATGGATGTTCCGCTACTAGACATCATATGACGGTAATGACAGCGCTAAAGGAACAAATAAATCCCAGAACATCATATGATGTAGATTCCCGCTGTGGTACCGTCGCGCATCAGCGTCATATGATGTAAGTTCCCGGTAGAATGCAACCTGTACAAACATCATATGATGTGAATACCGGTTAACAGGTTAATTCGTTAGTTCTTGAAATAGCAACGCTACCGCTGTCGTGAATGTTGCAGCTGCTATAAATAGCGCACTAGTGCCCATCTCCGTTCTTAATTCTTTTTCAAGTAGGAAATTCTATAATTTTCCTCATTCTCATTTTGAAATTTTCATCTATTCATAAATAACGCTACGAACTTATTCAGAACTATTTGAAAATTCAGCTGCGTAGTTGTATTATATATATTTGTGTATTTATGTGTGTACATTTATTTCAGAGTTTGTTTTATTTTGGTAAAGTATTACTTTATTCTAATAAAATAAAAATTTTAAGCTATGACAGACAAAGCCAAGTTACGCTTCGCTGAATTAAAGGTGCTCAAAAGAGAAGAAGAGACACTCAAAACTCTCCTCAGCAAGTACAGAAACCAACTGAATGCTCTCAAGGTGAGAACCCATGTCAGGTATTTGAATTTATATTTAACACTTTCTGTTCGGACGGCACTTCAGTAGCCAGCCCATCTTTACTTCTGTTGAACTACAGTAACTGCGTATGAGCTTCGTTTGCGTGGTGTCATGTACAGTTGCCACTAATTTATGAACACAAAGCAGGAGTTGACAACTCAGCGTACTCTTGACGGTCTATATGCCACATTCATATTTGAATATTAAATTAGCTGAAATTTTGCTAAGACACCTTATTCATGTTCCCATGCGAGCTTTTTCAGTATAATTATTGATAAAAATTGTAATATTCTAATTTCCGGATCGAAAGGGTTACATTTGTCTCAAACTTTTTCAGTTGTGCAAGACTTCCTAAAATGAGTTACAATAATGTTATCCTAAATTTTCATCATGTAGTAAAAGCTCACGTGCTAATCCACCAGAGGATCTGGGATAACTTTAAATTCCATTAGTTTTAGTTTACATCTCAAGCGTGGCTGATGCATGGATATTCAAGAATCATCGAACAGCACTTTTTATCCGAAATGTAGAAACACTGTGCATGAAATATATTTTTGAGTAACAAGATGAGTTACATGTATGGTTTTTATAAGCTAACTCTTTAATAACACTTATATAATCAGAAATTAAAGCTATCAATCCTATGCCATGTATAAAATGGAGCGTCATAATGCTCAACAGTATTCAGAAAATGTAAACAACACACTTATGTGTGTTGTTTACATTTTGTGCTTCGCGAAAGACGTTTTTGATACCTATAAATTATTATTTATGCTCCTAAGGGTAAGGATTCTACTAAAGTGTTCATCTTGCTGGAAGAATTGTTGCAGACTTACTCTACAGTTGTTATGATACTATGAAAGATGTTTATTTTAGACACATGAGAGGGCTCATCATTTAACCAGGACTCGGTAAAAAGGGTTTTTATTCACTGTAGGTCACGGCGAGTCAAAATGACCCGGATTGATAAAAAGATAGTTATGAATTCTGTTCTACCGACCACAGATATTCTACCATGATACTTTTATTTTTGGACAAATTTCATTGACCGACGGCCGCACTCGCAGGTGGAGGAACTTACTTTGTTCAAGCTGCTGGGAACTTCGCAGGACAGAGACAGATTGTCACGCAATAGCACCCCTAATGACGCTCCCACCAGACCTTCTTCTTCTTCTAGCAGACCTTCGGTGAGTCATTGCATTGATGCTACAGCTTCCAATTAATGAACCTAGTCGTAATATTTCTCGAGTAGGACTTTTTTTTAACTTCTTTTCAGCGCACAGTTGATTTTAGCGCTTCAATCCTAAGAGTAATAGTAATTTGTCATGTTCCCCTTGTTCAGTTTTACTCCGGTAACGCTTAAGCAGAACCAAGCTAGAGGAAGTCTTTGTAATCGGAAAATAGCATCTGGTGGGATAAATAAGTTGAAAGGTTCCTTTAAATGATAGTTGTACGCTTACCATTGAGAGACCTGAGCGCACTGAATTGTACAGAAATGTAAAGTTGAGGAAATATGAATAGAACAGTTGCATCTGCAAAATTGTTCCCACTCGCTACGATTTTTGTTGTAATGAAAACTTTCTTCTTTATACAATTTCAGTAATGTCAACGGTAGACGACATGATTTTCTCATAGAGCGAGATTTTACCTTATGCAACACAAGAACAAACCCACCTACTGGCCACACTCACTATCCAAAACAAACACCATGACATAGGTGACCCATAATTTCATTTGACAATGGCTAGAGTAGCCCTGGTTTGTAGCGTTACAACCACTCACTCGATAAACCAAAAAGACAATACTGCCTCCAGATAACCCTTCTAATACATTCAACTCGTTCACCCTCGCATACACCAAAGAAGCTCTTTCAAATTTCTGTAACAACTAAGAAAATAATTGTTAATCAACCCCACCTATTTTTAGCGTAGAGAGCGACTAGCCAGGTCATGTTATATCTTAACAACTCCACTGAGATCATTACCCTTTGTTCAACCTCGAACGCCGTCCAGATGACTCATACCCTCACACTCAACACTCAGATGTTATGCCCTTTGTCATAGGTGGAGGTGCATCAGCGGAGAGTTGTTGAACTTGACAAAAACACACATATGACCTCAATGCTACTCCTTTGAAACAGCTTTAGATTTACTTGGCGAGAGCTGTTGCCTTCGTGGAGTAGACCCCGAGAAACCTCTACAATCTTCAGACAAATTCCTAAACGCTGTTATCGCCATTACCACTTCGTTGTCTACAAATCCAGTATTGAAAGGATATACTTTCAAAAACTTTCCTGGTTCAAGTATCTTTTTTAGTCTATAAAACAGCGTTCCTATGAAGATTAGTGCTCATTTGGTGTGTTACCAACCAATAATTGCTGTATTGCTTCATTTTCCTAATTTGTTAGTTACGCAGTGTACCTAAAAAAACTGGGTGAGTGCAATAGTCAAACTGGAAACACTATAGATGAGCTACATTCGTTATAAACTTCTCATTTTTGAGGGAGCAACTATCACCATCGGTCGAATTTATTTGTGTCTTTTGTCGTAAATAAAATACGCATTGCTATAAAACCTAATTATTTACGTTTTGTAGTTCGCACAACGTGAATATTAGCATCCGTGATGCGTTCTTTGGAAAATTCTCGACTGGTTGATGTTTCTTAAATTCAAATGAATGCAATGAATATCCATGGTTTATAAACGTCTTCCAGTCTGTGAGAACATAATTAGTGATACCGAATTATGACAAATGAACCATGGACTTGAAATTTTACATATACGCTTTTCTCATTGACTATTTCCGAGGTATGGTACTCGAGAATTTAATGATATCTCTGATGTGCAGACGACACTTGAATAACTAAGTAGAAATATATAGGCGTGAAATGAATTTTAGGATGTTATTACTATTTTTAGTGTTATGTGAGTTTCCACTCTATCTCTGTATTGAACCTTCGTTGTGAATTTTATTTTAGAAAGTTAAAATAAAAATGTTTTGAAGTAATTATGGCTGGATATTAGCATGTTAAGAAACTTTTACATGGACGATACGTTGAGCTACGAAAGTTGAACTCATCCTTTTCGTTTTGTAGTCACACGTCTTCATTCAATAAGCTCTTATTCTGAAGGCAGCAAAAGTATGATTTAAAAAAAATACTAATCCACGTTATATTATGCTTTGACTTCTACACCTTCGATGAATGAATATTTAATAAAATTTTAGTTCTAAATTATACAGAACTTGTTTGAAACTAACATCATAAGTTATGTAAACACGTAGAGAAAAAGCTATGGAAAAAAAATTGACAACTTTTCTCTCATGTTTCAGTCGCGCTTGTCGAGCAGAGCGAGCTCAGGCGACGCTCCACCGCCTGATTTCGATGCTTGTGTCGTGAATGAGACGCAACTGCGCCTCAACGCGGAGCCTCTTTTATGCAGTGAGTTCTTATGGGTGTTTGCTACACTGAACTATTCAAGGATATTTTCTTCTCTTTTGAGGGTAAACTGATGCATGAGAATATATTACTTTGAAAGCGAGACTCTTATATTGAGGGAATAGGCTTCTGAATTCTCTCACTCCAGAGATCTAACTAATGATTACAGTTGTCAGGCAATAAATGCAGAAAATACGCTATTACTTGTGCATACTGTCCCGAAACTAGTACAGTTGTATTTTGTTGTGGGTGGTGTGCAGAAATGTCGACCGGTCAGCAAGCGTATGAAGAAGAGGAAGATGATGAAGATTAATCAGTGTGCTCATCCAATATTTATCATCTGTCAGTCAATCAGCCAGTCTTCATCGGTACCTTCCTGACTCGTCATTTGTTCTGGTCAGTTTTTCTTAGTTTACTTCCATTGTAGTGCTATTTCAAGTGTCAAGAAATCAACATTACAAAACGAGGTTACAGGTAGTCATCCGTTCATTTGATACAGGTGGTATGCTGCTGTTTTACCCATAGTTTGATTAGTAGTCTTTTACATATTGTCTACCATCTGGGAAAGTGTTTCCCCAGCCCCTCGCTCTTGACCAGCCTGGAGTCAAGGCTAGAGAACCCTTATGTTGAACTTGGCAGCATAAAAATTTAGACAAAGTCAAGAAACACTGAGTTCTGTCATTTTTCATCTCAATAGTGTCCCTGTGTTCTGCATCAAAGAGGAATACCAAAAAAGGTTCTAAAATGCTGAGTAATCCTCCATTGTGATTACTCTCCGGTCACGATTATTAAGGGCAAATGAAACAGAAGCGTAAACCTGACACTTGTGAATTTTTTTCCAGATTCTCATTATAGAGTAACTCCAAAAATTTCGGCACAAAAAAATCTAGCAATCATATTCTAATACTCAATGCTATTGAATTTATGGAAGGCCGCTCGAGGTCTCCCTGATGAGCTGATTTAATGAAAAAAAAATCTCATTTTTACATCAATGAGTGTGCAACCAGAGCTCTCATCATGAATCTGGTTGTACAGTCTCCTTGGGAAGTTGTAAAAATAAGATCAAATTCTTTCATCAATTATATTGGTATCCTTGATGCGGATGAACAAGCAGATTGTGAGCGCTTGTTCATCTTTCAAGGTTTCACTTATTCTGTCTCATAATGCCTTCAAGTATTATTTCTTTTGAGAACATATACATTAAGAGAGAAAATTTATATTTGCTGGCTTGTGAAGCTAACCTTTAAACCTGAGGGCATGGCTACTGAATCTTTGCTGGTGAGTTCGAGAAGCGAATGAGGTTTCTATGTGAGAGTGAACCGAGGTGAACTCGAGTAACATATGGGAGTCCCATAATCAAAACAGAGCTAATTTTAAAGGCACAAAAATTTAAAAATGAATCCATAAACACATAGTATTGCATACACTATAAAAATTAATTAAACATGTCTGTCATAAACAGGTACGTCTTTCTCCATAAAACCTGTGTACACACAATACAAATTAACCCTTCTATGTTGACAGATGACTTGAATGCTTCATTATCGTTTAATAATCTATTTTCATCCACTTCACGTCAGCGAGAATACCCAGTTCAAATGAGAGTAGTATGCAAGTACGTATATTTACAAAAATGGTTATTTAAAGAGATACTTTTGAGAAAAGATTTATATACTATGGGGATATTGAATAAAAAATTAAAATGCAAAAGAAAAAACATTTGTCTAGTAGAGATTATGTGATCAGCAACCTTACTAGCTACGCACACTTACGAATAATGAATGATTAATAGTTCAACGATTTGACTACGATTGATGTCTTATGCATTCCGAAAGTAAAAATAGGTTCATCAATAGAATAGGAATGGAGAACTTATACATGTTACAAACAAAACAATATCAGTTCTCACTTAACATTTGAATAAGGTCTCTAAGAAGAAGGCAGAACTAACTTTGCAGTTTAATTGATGTAAAATTGACCTTTCCGTGAATGTTAGCACAGTTGAGCTAAGATTCCTGTTCGAAGATAAATTTTCGCCTCTAACCCGCTATACCTGTTAAGCGTCACCCGATGCAGCTCCCAACCCGTCACATTTTTTGAGCAAAATCCATAAGATTTTTCGACTATTTGCTTTAGCTCTTTGAGGTATTTATTTTTTAATTATTTTATATTCAAGCAAAGGTTAAACTGCACGAAAAAGATAAAACAGCAGATGACTTGAATCAGTGACGCATAACATGTTAAGAACGTAATTTTTTTCCAGCTAGTACTTCCACGGAATTCTGAGAAACTATTCACTTCTAAGTTATTCATGCAACAACGCACTGACGATTATACTCGCGTGCCTCACTAGGCCATTTTGAACAATGAAAAGCTAATCAATGACCCTTGTAAATGCTCTCCCACATGGTCACTTAAGGAGAATTATTTTATTTTCGTCCTCCAAATAATAAGCAAGATCATACATTTGTAAGCTCCAGCCTGGTTTCGAGATCGTAAGAGTTAAACTTCGTCCCCAAAGGGTAACAATACATTTTGTTATTACTCTCGTAAATTAAGTCGCCGAAAGCCTGAACTACCAATAGAACCAACTTACCATGTACCTGAAAATGGATTATTATAATCACTTGTTACAGTTTTCACCCAAGTAACTGGAGAGTAATGAAGATTACTCTCCAGATTACAGTCTAAGACTGAATAACTGAAAGTATGGTCACTACTAACTAATCACTCTTCTGTACGACTCTAAATAATGTAAAAGGGGTTTAACATGAAGGGAATTTAACGAAAGGAAAAAATTCATTAACTCGTCAGTCAACACTTTAAAAAATAAGATTGTTATACAATGGCATTAGTTGAATACGATATGGCTGTTACATTTACGTTATTTACGGAGCTAACCATATTCAGCTTCATAAATGACAGATTTGTCTATCTTTAGATCTCGCAATTATATCAAGGTTTTGTATAATTTAAGCTAAGATAGCATTCAGGCTTGTTTTGGCTTCCGTTAAGGGGATAAAAATTGTCTCCATGAAAGCCGAGTAATTTGTACGTATGGTTCTGAAACATGCGCAGGTCGCTTGAATTGATGTATGCACAATTTTCCACTCAGAAGTGAATACGGTAAGGTCTAAGTTAACGGCAATGATTTTCTAAACGTTCACCGAAATCCTAGTTGAGAGAAACAAATAGTCGAAAAGTGAAACAGGCTCCGAGCATCGTACTTTTCCAGTTCAAACATTTGTACTCAGGTTGATGATGACGAAAGCAAATGCACTGAAAAAATTGATTGTAGTTGACGCCGAAAGCTCGGTAATAGCAGGAACAGATGCTTGTACTTGGATTAATCACTTCCTGACAATTGTTTTAGATTTATATTAGCGGAAGTAAGCTTTGTTTCATTCATAATTGACGGCGCGGGTCAATTAACGATTGACCTCCAACGTCCAATCAACGATTGACTGAACGGATTTTATTCGTTTTGACATCAACGCTTTGGTGCTGCCGAAATAAATCTAGTCCTAAAATTTTACCTAACCATTGAATTCATTGTAACTGTGCTTTAATAATAAAATGATTTGAACATCACCTTTCAAGTTCCTAGAGTGGCACGGGCGAATCTTAAGCTTTGTCTTACGGTTAATTATCGAAGTCACGCAGTCATCAAACCCGCATACAAACAACAGTAAATCATCCGCTACTACACAAACCAGTTATAGTCTAGTTGTCCATCGTACCATCGCCATTCTAAAGTTCTGAAATTTGCAAATTTAAGAAGCGCCAATGATAGTCACTCTTACTTTTGCTCCTAGTTTACTCTCATCCAGCTTCCAGGTCCATAACCGTACCTCGAGCGAAGCATTCTTCTACAAAGATCTTCACAGTGACGTATTCTGCGCCTCTACTCCATTGTATCTTCCCCGTCCCTCGTATCGTCGTCAGCACGGCCACTTTGGTCCCGGTCATCTCCAGAGCTACGTGGCGAGCCGCCCTTGCTGTTGCCTCGGGACTTGCTTCGGGAGCGCGAGGATCGACGATCATCACCCATGTCCAAGTCACCGTTGCGCGATCTGCTCCAACAAAATGAGGACCTAATCATGCATTCGAAAGAACAGTTGGAGTGCCAATTGGCTCTCTGTTATCGTTGAGATTAAGTAAAAGGTTATTCAGAAAGGGATAAAGAATAACTGGAGCCAGCATGAGAAATGTTCAAGTTTTTAATACCAACAATATCAATGAATAGGGGAAAACAAAGTAATCCTGAGTTTATGGATCTAGTAAAGAAATTATTCCTTAAATAAAGAAGAAAAGGCAGTATTGAACTTTTCTTGCGAGTTATTTTCGCCGCGTAACGTAGGAATTCACGGAAACCTATCGTAAGAATAATCGTTCATTGGAAGCATGAACAGCGAAGTCAATTAGAAACGCAAAATGATGACAAACTGCACAACACAGTGAAGGGCTCAACCAATAAGAGTAAGGTATATTAACTACCTACGATTGGTTATTAATACTAAATATATCATTCCGTATGTATTGTGTCAACACCCGCTTCTACACCCTTACAAGTTTTTAATTGTTCGTTAATAAACAAGAACTAAATCGTAAATTAACGTATGATAGTTCATCCAGCAACAGTTGATAAACTACGTTTTACCAAAAAAAGCTCAATAAACTGATGATCATGGATAAGGTTATCTACCCATTTTCCTATACGAAATGTATTTACAATGAAAAAGTGGAGTCTTAACTCGTTCACTTTTTTAACAAGTGTTTGTGAGAATGACCCAATAGTAATAAATTTGAAATGGCAGTGTTCTAAATAAGCACCTTTATCTTCTGCCACCAAGATCATTACACCACAAAAGTTTCTCTCCCGCAACGAGTTTCAATCACTACTCAACATTGTATTAAGCAACGAGGTCATAAATTATAATACATTTATCCTACTCAGCCACTTGATTGTTGAGATAAGCATAGCTACAAGGCTTGAATACTCAAAAATGTTTTACAGAACTGTAGATAAACAATTGACAGACAGCCTATTCGTGGCACAGTTTTAGCCTTACTAAAGAAAGAGCATGAACGTAGTTGCGTATGTATGCGCCTTCACAACCTAAAATATGTAAATAGTTCTTGGTCTTTCTCTGCTCTATTAACCTTTTATCTCAGCGGAAGCACCATGTAGTTCTTGGCTAATTTTGATAAACGTACCGTGACCTAGACCTGGACCGATCTCCTCCTCTCGGAGACTTGGAGGTGCGGTCATTCTCACGATCAGCAGACCTGGACTTCGCTCCTGACTCCGACATCGGGCTTCGATCGCGCGACTTTGATCGCGATTCTTCCCGACCTTTGGAGCGAGAGCGATCTCGATCCATAGAACCAGATTTATCACGAGTTTTGGAGCTAGATCTGTCACAAGATTTGGACCTAGAATCGCGAGACTTTGAGGTCCTTCGGTCTCGATCATTGTCCTTCGAGCCGGAACGAGACTTACGGTCCCGTGAATGTGACCTGGATTTCTTATCACGAGAGTGGGAACGCGAACGAGAATCCTTTCTATCACCTGACTTGGATCGAGACCGAGATTTCGAACGGGAATGTGATCGAGATCGACTCCTCGAGTGACGCCTGAAAATGTAAATCATACGTCAAATTAAAGAAACTAGATGTGCTTCATGTGATGTTAATCACACCGATTTTTTCTGCAACACATTTAATAGCAAGCAAAATTACTGCAGAAATTTGAGCACATGAATGAATTTACAACTCTATTTAATGTAAATTAACTTACAAAGCACACAAATCAGTTTACTTATTAGTAGCTAAAAGATTAACATACGAATTTTACACGAAGAGCCTGCATCTACATTCAAAACTACGTTACTCTACTTTACATATTTTGATCGACTGGAAATATTAAATGAAGATAGAATATGAAATAGCACATGATTCGCTGCAAGAGGCACATCCATGGAACACTTCTACCAACACAGAAATCTGAGGAAATATTGGCATTTGTATATTTTCCCCATGAATGCTTCTCTCGTCAGCACTGATGTATATAAAATTTTGCATTTGTGCTCAATGCCTTAAAGATTAGGTGATAGAATCATGATCTATGAAAGACACATCTTTTATTTTCTTGTATTTTAAATGTTAAGAGGGAAAACTACAAATTTGAAACTTCAACGAATTGCAAACGTTGCTTAAATATATACAGTAATTTTTTACTCCAAATTACATCCTGGGGTTTACTGCGATGCGACTTATGAGAATTGACTTACATATACAACTATGACATAGAATCACTCAAAGTGCAGTAGAATAGAAAACGACAGTAAAGTTTCATGACAATTTAGATTACAGCTTCTGCCATTTTTTGCTATGCCCGCGCTTGTTATAACTTTACATTATTTAGCAAATTTTCATAAGATTCCAAGACTTTATCATGTTCGGCAAGTAATTAAAAATGACAATAGAATAACTTATTTTCTTAATGAAATGAGCATCAGTAGCTCTGGTGTGAGGCTATTTTTGAAATGCCGTGAAGGTATCTATTAAGATTGAAGACATTAACTGTTCAAACTAAGATGCTTACTCTACCTTGCGTTTCTACTACGTCATTCAAACCAAGGGTACCGGCTTTTTTTACGTGACAATATGCGCTATTACAAAACTGGTAAACCTACATTCCATCTGATTTTTTTTTTAAACACAGGCTTAATTAACCGTGTCTAAATGTTCAACAGCGTTCGTTTCTTTACGCTACTGCGGTTCAAGAACGGATTTTTGTTTTTAAAAGGTTAGGATTCAGACAACATTCTTGCATAACTGAGTTTACCCTCACTGACTCACCTGGAACGAGAGCGGGAGCCAGAGCGAGATCGGGAACGGCTACTGCAAAAACAAGAACACTGTCAGTAATGAATTCGAAATTTAAAAACAGCTTTAAATCATTCATATTGAATTCTAAAAGAACAACCTCATTAAAAAGACGTTTAAACATCAAGACCCTCGGTATCACCAAGAGATGAAAAATTACAGTTAGAAAAGCACAGCAAAAACTCGAGCATGAGAATTGACTTGAACTATATTTTTTTTTTGTGAAATACTCGTGAAACTGTTCCCAACACATTTTACCAGCGACGTTATGGACAACAATCGACAAGATATGCCCTAGAGCTGTGAAGAGGAAGATCGAACAACAGCACTAAGGACAGCATTTGTATATGATCATCATGAAATTTGAATTAAATTTAATGCGTCAAAATTGAAGATATAAATTTTAAGTGACGGAAATTTGTTTCAGCCTTGAGGGTGACACTCGAGCGGGTGAAACCGCGAATAATATCACGCGTGCCTTCAACATTGGTAATGCACTGAACCTTCGCTTAACAGATGTCAACAATACGAGTTGCTGTAGTTAGAAGGCACGTTCTTTTTTAGTATTTTAATAAATCTACCTTTCTCAAACCAGTGCAAGGTGAAATTTATATTTAAACAGAAGCAAACCAGGTCGTTCGCCCTGCGATTTTCAATAATTTCCGAATGACAAATTTAAAAGCAACTTATGACCAACATGAAATACGTGATGTGGTTACCCCTGCCTTTGGGTAACCTCACAAGCACACTACGTTATATTTACGCGTGAAAATATTGCACAACAGCTTAAAAACCAATTGTTACAAATAAAAAATCCCCACGATTAAAGTTTTATCTTTAATCCGATAAAGCACCCAATACCAGCTGAGGAGACTCCATTCATGACATTTTGAACTCGGAAGTTGTGAAAAAGTTTGGCCAAACCAATGTCTATTCGCAGCACCAATGTTCGACGCACTTATTAGGCTCCACTAAAAGAGCACCGATTGATGAGTTATTAAATTATGAATTACGATGGGTCATTCTTTAGCCACCGACACCTATAGCTAAACTTATTTTATTGAAGTCATATTTTGAACTTAAAAGTTGTCAAGACTTAGCCAAACCAAGAAGTATTCTGAACATCAACGTTCTACGCACTTACACATCAAAAACTAAAGCGTACCGTTTCCAAATTACTGAAGAACTTACCGCGACCGAGAGCGAGATCGAGAGCGAGAGTAGGACCTGGAGCGACGGGACCTACTCTTGTTCTCCTCGTAGAGACGAATGCGGCGGCCGTGCAGGTCCTTACCGTCCAGTTTACTCAACGCGTTGCGCATGTCACGGGAGCTTGCGAACTCAACAATTCTGATACGAAAAATTCCCGTCAAAAACATATCCACACATCTAATTTAAAGCATATATGCAAGTAAATATTGAATATTGCATTCATTTTGTTGAAAATTGTATTCATTATATTCAACTTTCGCAAATGACTATATGGAAAGTTTCTTTCTCAATACCTTTGACATAAAGGAAAAGTGGAAAAAAAGGTAAATGAACACTAAGTGAAATCTATTTTTATATTGAAACAAAAACGGCTGAATCTCAGTATTTTCTGGAAGAAAATCCCGCACACGCCGTATATTTAGTGAAGTTCACAGAAGACTAACATGATAATAGTTTGATAGTCGTATTAGCTTTGACCACCATCACCGCGCGAAATGTAACTCAATTTCCCCACACGACAATTGTGGGAACACACGCTATTAAAAACTTTTGAAAGTAGCTAAGGTGACCTTAAGCACTAGAATCATCCAAAAAATTCACTGAAGAATAATTTCATGAAAATCTTTATCTTATCACATTTATTGCAAATTAAACAAAAAACTTTGATGTGGGAACGCTTTTCAATGGACCGATGCACAAGAATTATATGCATTGACCATAAAACAA
Source organism: Trinorchestia longiramus (assembly GCA_006783055.1). NCBI lineage: Eukaryota > Metazoa > Arthropoda > Malacostraca > Amphipoda > Talitridae > Trinorchestia > Trinorchestia longiramus. Next base: position 72,362 of record VCRD01002610.1, read on the forward strand.
GAATTGAGGGTGCCAAAACTACTAAACGGCCAGAATGAAATACACACGTTAATCTACTCTTTGATTTGCACAACACCACTTGTAAAACAAGGGCATGAACCAAAGCTTCTTCGATCTGTGCAAACAAAAACAAACCAAAAGTAGGTAGGCAAGTTAATATTCAATATATCTGAATATGAAGTGCAAAATGCAATTGTTACGTTTGAAACGATTGAATTGCTGAAAGGAACTTGAAAGTTACAAAACTAGCGTAAGTCCACCTCACCCTTCGTTGCGCCGGCCCTTGTGCACGTCAGCGTACGTCACCTCTCCAACTTGTCGCATGAAATCCTTCAGGTCCTGGCAAACGATACACATATCCCCATTACTCACAAAATAATAATTTAATTCGAACAAAAATAGAAGAAAGTTCAGTGCCTCAGGCACTTAGCCTACTACATTCAGTGTGACATTGACATTGCTCACTCACGTAAACTAGTGCTCATAGCCTTCACACATCTTTCCACATAACAAGGACGTGAATGAACACGATTATATTTTTTGATGAACAGTGCAATCAAGTGCGCGGAGAGTACGGAAGGGCAACAACACTAAAACTCTCCACGGGTAAGTTAAAAGTTGGAATAAGTGTATGGGCGAAATTAAGTGAAGAAGACTTGCACTTGAATCTCCGAATGAATCGAGAACTACGGATGAGCGGCGAGTCAATCATGTATATTGGGGACACATACTATATTATTTTGTTCATTTTTTCTACATAAACGTGTACGGAGCCTGAAGTACCATTTTCTATTCATAAAGCATCATAACACGTAGTGCTGAAGAACACTACAAGCTTACTGAACAAAAACTTATTAGTAAGTAACATATCACGGAGAGATTTGATGACGACATTGCACAGCATCGCCGGTCTTGTCATCGCGATGCAGCGCATCCACGCTTCAGGTGGCGACCAAATTCGTCCTCACGCGGTATCCAAGCATCGTAGTCCCAGTTCGCACCCGAGAATGTTCGAAGTTGTTGCACCACGAAATCCAGAGCCAACGCGTGGATGGGCCGTATATGCCACTGGCCAAGACACTCATGGCCAAAGTTTAATAACGAAGGACAGGGTACCCTATCTCATTCATTGAGAAGTCACTACAGAAAGATCAAATAAGACAAGCTTCTGTGGCTAAGAGTTTTACCTTCTCAGACAGAATACGAGGACGGGGAGGCCCGATGACGTAGCCCCAAGAGCGTGTAAGCGCTATACGGTCGGCGCTGCAGCGTGTGAGCCCGGTTGTACGAGACGACAATAGCCCCACAAGAAGAAGTGTGGCTAGCTCTCGCACTCTCTTCCGCTATGTCTCGCGACCTACCAACGCCACACCACCACCACAAGGCTGGTGAGTCGGCAGAGCGAGCAGTCGCGTCTTTATGGCCGACGTCCGCTAGCTCACTGACCCATAAGAGTAGTCCATGTGACAGCAGGTTAAGGTTAGCACGATGACCTTCCTCTAGTAATGCTACTTCATTCATTGCTAGCAATAATCAGTATATCAATTATGAGAGATTAAAGGACTATGACATCTGTCAACATTCAAAGTTGATACTGTAGCTAGTTTAATCATTCATTACATGGAATTTCAATTCATATAGATTTCTTTATTAAAAAGTAAACTGAAAATTTAGCTACAAATCCTTTCATTTACTTACCAGATGAAATACAACCAAGTTTGACAGTACCTTTCCTAAAATCAAATGAAATATTCTCAAGTTTTTTTTCCTTCAATGGAAATCAAGACGGTAAAGGGGCATGCAAGATAGATACATTATTATCCAATCCTTTTGTAACGTTGAAACTGTTATTTGACGGTGGGATACGCTAATTTTTTTGGCAAATTAAGAAATATCAAAACCTCGGTAAGTAAAATTTTTAAAAATTATTAGGCTTCATTATAGTAACAACGTAAAACAGGCGAGTAGTTTTCTGGTTGTTGGTTCACGTCCTTCAATTCCAGCTTGAAGCAACCCTTATTGAGGACGGACGGTCACACGACGTCGTTATCCACGATGTCCTTTTGCAATCACGAGACCAGTAAGCATGAGCCACGATTCCATGGAAGCTTGTGAGCTGTCGGTCCAAGACACAATTGGGTCCACCCATCACGCGGTCCTTTTTTCACGAAACCAATCGGGCTCCAATTCCGTCTTATCCCCTTGGTAGGCGCCAGTCATCTTAGAGACAGAGACTTGTTCTGTCCTGTACACTTATCGTGTCCACAACCACAGTAACTTATTTTGCCCAGAGCACCAATCGTGCCCGTCCACCCAAAAGTGCTGATATCGAGAGAATCCAGAGCGTCCGTACACTTTAAAATATTACTCTGGCCAGCTCACCAGGCGCATCTACTAAGAGAATCACTCCTGCACAATCGCAAGATTTTTCATACCTGAATCCAAGAGGTTGCAAAGACATCTTGGCAAACTGAAGTTACCTCAATTTACTCTACTTATTGTGTAAAACAATCAATCGAACACATAACACAGCTCAATAAAACAACAAATAGTTGGCAAAAATTAAAAAAGTAATTAGTATTAGATAACGCAAGGGAAAGGTGTTTCTTGTCATCAACTTATGATTACGTAGCCTGATAAACGACACAACCAGGTGATCGGATTTGAATAACTGACACGTATTGATGACGAGAAAAATTCTGAGAGCGGAAAGTGAATGATCGTGACAATAAGATCATAGATCACCCGTTGAACGAATTGGAATACACGATGGCATTGATCATATAGTCATCACAACTAAGATGAAAAATATATTTACTTCAAACGGAAGTATTCGACAGCACAGAAACCCAATGACAAAACATTAAAGTCACAAGATCATAACTTTTTTTCCCAGAGGTCGTATAGTATGTCGAAGAGAAAAATAAAAGAATGCAGTAAACCAGACATCAAAAATGTTTTCTCGAAACTCACTTGAGCGATGAGTTTGTGACCATCATGATGAAGAGAAGACAGAACAAGCAAACAACTTTAAAGAGAAGAATTAAAGAAATGGTAGAAAAAAGAGGCCAAGAAACCACAGCGAGAATGATATCAGAACAGTCTACTACAATGCTCAATTTGATAAACGTAGATAGACATAAGTGGGTAAAACGAGCAATCATTAAGGACGAAATAAAAGAAAAACACAGAGTACGTCTGAAAAGTACAAGTATCGCAAACCCTGGGCAGTTATTTGAGAAAAATAACTACTTGAAGCGGGAGCTGCACACATGGAAAACCAACTCATACTGCACCGAGGCGCGAATTGTTAGACAATGATTAGGTAATGCAGTGTTTTATACCTAAACGAAAACTTGGCTCGTACGTGCATTTGGAAAGAAAGAAGTGAAAGAAATGTAAGGTGACAGCACTGAAAAAGGGTCACACATTGCCCAACTCGAAATTTTCTTGCTTTAAGCTTAGTTGTGAATTACATCAACAGAGCAAAGTAATCTGTGTACCAAGGAAATAATAAGTGAAAACAAACTTATCTAAGTACATGTACGGAACAGGTCGCCAAATCCAAAAACATTTAACAGGATACAATATAATGTTCCTAACACAGGTGACGAACATAAAGAACACAGATGACTGTATTAGTATCAGAGGTTACCAAGTCAGTTCAGGGTAACTATACGCTACAATTTGACACTCGAATAAATAATACACGGGAATAAACTGTTCTATAAAATAGATCCAGTTGGACTAGCTTAAGCTAAAGAAGCGATATTAGAATCTTTCAATGCAGATAAGAATAATACAACTTTAGTCTCTGATGAAATGATCAAAATCTGATGGTTATCACGAAGACTAGCTTACGGTATTTTATCAAATGAGGACTTCAAATTTCCAGGCAATCCTATCCAAAATTGGCAGGAGTAAAAATGCACGTAAAGTTTCTTTTCGTTGAATAAGTAAGCATGGTTAATAGAAGATGCTCGGCATAAGCCTGTCATGTGTATTTTTCCAGAACTTCTAAGTCATTACTACAGGGTGCGATAACATAACTTCCGTTTTTCAAAGGAAGCCTTAAAAAAAGGAAGTTATGTTGTCGCACCCGGTTCAAGATACAATTAAACACCAGGTCAAGAATGCATAATAAATACCCTCTCGGAACTTACCTAACGAAATAATGAAGGGTTGGTAATTGGGTTTACTGCAGTAGCCTCTCTAACAGGAACGTGAGTAGGATCTCGCAAAATAGCAAGTAAGAGCGTCCAGATGAGGTCTACCTAGCTATGCTGAGTCAGAGCGCTGTTTCTTGCAGTGTTGTGTTAACACATTAGCGCCCGTCATACTATGTATAGTAGGTCAAGTCCATTAGAAATCATTCACTTTAGCCCTATATTCTAAATGTTTCGTTCTAAAGTTGGGCATAGAAATAGGTGTAGGTATAAGAGGTAATTTACGCAATGTTTCGTTCGGTGGTGAAATAACTTCGGCGTTAAGTTCCTTCAGCCTTTATAGCCTGTCCTTATACGAGGACAGTCGGCGTTAGCGGATTAAGGTCACACGGCTCCGAAAAACAGGCTAGAAGGAACACCTTCTATCATAGTCTTATTTGACATTGAAAATTCGTATAAAATGAAATTGATGACACCAAAAACAAAAATACCTCAATTCGTTGTGCATCCTGAGTAAAAATGTACAGCATAAAAGTAAACAAAACATGCTGGCATTCAATCATGTAATTTAACAGTTTTCACATCATTGTGTCCAAAAACACATTTTTTCAATAATGCACAATAGCCATTCTGACCAATGAAATTGTGTACCTTGAAGAAACAGTAGAAAAAGTAGTTAACTTCACAAAACGTCATGCAGGCGCTAAGAAATAAATCTCTAGCATTGTAATCACACAAACAGACACACAGCAAACTTATCAAGGATCTAGGTATCAAAATAATAATGGAAGCTATGAACGAACATAAATGGAATTCCCTTGTAGCAAAAATTCACACGAAAACTCCAACTTCTAGAATTCTCACGCATATAAAACAGAAAATTCAAACAAGTTTTTTGAGCGTGTTTCACACCATCCCTACAAGTTCGATCGGGAGAATACACAACGAAAGACATCAAAGGCTATACGTCTCATACTCACAATTCCAATAAATAAAAGAAAACGAGCAACTCGAGGCACGAAGAAAACTGCAGAAAATATAGAAAAATTCTAACCAAGACACCAATACAGACATGTCGGAGTCATATTCTTCGGCACGAAGCAAGCAGCGTAATGTTCAATGCAGATTACTTGCACAGTTTCATTAAAACATCGAGTACACAGAAACACAGATGCCCATTAACAAAGAATTTTAATTACCTCTAATGATAATTTCTGTGAGATATTCTAAAGAAATATTTTCCATTACAAACAGTTTTATTGGCCTAAATTTAGATCCTTTGCCCAGAATACGGTCGTGTCAATTACCTAGAAAGGTCACCCATTTTATTAGAAAAACTGTGCAGCTCTTCTCAACAGCGGTTTAATTGAGACGAAATTTCAATTTTACATGGCGATTTGCAAGTGCAGTGGTTCAAAATTGAAAATTCTGTTTCGAGAACAGTTATCTAATACCCGTAGTACGAAAATTTCATAGCTAATAAGGTCTTAGAAACGAGGAACACGCACGGTATTTTCTCCAAAACTTGATATGATTAAAAACTTTGAGAGCTCGATTTAGTACGAGACAAAAATTCGTTACTCACTACTTCCGCGTACGTAAACCAGCACAATAACAGTGATGACGTTAAAACCAATGACGAAGATACCAAAACACACGAAGAAACGCGAAATCTCACGATCAACTACCACATAATTGCGTCGTAAGAACAACACGTGCAGTTCCAGCTAGGCGAAAGAAAAGTATACCTGCCAACTGTAATACTTGAATCCCTAAGTATGATATACACAATTTAAGTTTTTATGAAAACGTAAATAAATGTTTGCGCAACTAGGAAAACGCGTTCAAGATCAACTACCTAGGGTGCAACATACAACAATGCTTCATCACACGGGACACTTCAACCGTGGGCACGCGCACCATCCTTACAAGGTGTAAATAAACAAAAGTAAATTCCTTCTAAAAAGTGAAGGGAGGCATAAAAGAATTGAAGACAAGACACTGACCTGCCAGGACACGCGGCTGCTGACATTCTCGACGATGAGGCGGTACTCGGTGCGACTCGGCTGAGCATATCTGTGTAACAGCAACACAAATCTTGTACATAATACAAAGCACTCTCACTCTCCTTAATTAACCTTGCACTGCTTTCTACACACATCTCTATCTGACTACAACTCTAAATATATACCAGGCGTCAGCAAAAGAATAAGATTCTATGATTCATTATTTACACATGAATTTCTGCTACACACTATCTTTCCAAACAATAACAATTGACTTCAAGAAGTGAAACCCCCAATTCTACTTTCGGTATACTTTCTTTAATTCAGCTTCAAGTAGAAAAATTGAAAATTAGGCAACCGATAAGCCGTCTGGTATATCTGCATCGTTTTTGTTGCGTAGTGTGCCAGATTTAAATTAAAAATTTTTTGCTTTATATTATTCCAGAATGGGATGAGGTAAGAAACGTTCGTACTACGAAGAGTATTTCTTTTCCATCATCCTCCTAGAATTTTTGAGCCAAAATATTGCACATTTAAGCATGACGCACTAGAAAAAGAAATGAACTTACAACTTATTTCAAGAATGACAGAAATGTAGTACCCTTAAAGCAACAATACCATAGTGGAGTCCGAGTAATACAGATAATTATTACCACCCCCGATTGACTTCACAATGATTTAAGATATCAGTCTTTACAGAAGGCTATCGTTCAAATCTGGAAGTAATATTTTATGATATTGAGGTGTACAGTAACTGACGACTACACTGATTGCATTAACAATTCCAGAATAGGGGCAAATAATTCCATCACCATCAAGAATTTTTGGGGGATGTCCGTTTCTTCAGGTTTTCAACTTACATTGCCATACTTTCAACATACTCTATCTTCCACCATATAAAATGCATGTCCAGACACCCAGTTCTCACGAGTTAATAAAATGAATCAGATGCCATGAAAAATACCTCCTAAAATGAGCCGTTGTCAGAAGAAAAGTTAACTCGTGCCAAAACAACGTTTCGAGAAAATCATGTAGAAAGCTCGCAACTCATTGAATTATAACAGTAATACTAACGTGGCTAGAATGAAGCTTTTAGTTTTGATTTTGAAGAGGATGCATTATAGAATAACCAGTTAAGTTTCTAACATTCCTGCAGATAGTTTACGTAATGAACTCGTATTAACGTCTATATAACATTGGACGTTTAAAATTAAGGATATTCATGGTAGCTGAAGACAATATGGAAGACAGGTATATACTGCACCGCCGTGCGTGCTATACTGACTGAATGGTTTCGAGTCCCCATTACATCAAACAAAATATGCTTTAAATTACCACTTTGAGCAAGAAAAACATGAGGCAAATTTCGGTAAAATGAAAATAAACCTTACAGGAAAAATCCTTCCCGACGTCAGACAGATACCGCAGGAAAGTTTATACTTCATTCAACTTTTTCGTGTGCATAACTCAATTTTGTGCAAATGACTCGAGTTAAGCTTTCTCCAGATAACGCCTCAAACAATCATGGATAATTAACAGTGGATATTATCAAATTGACATGCAACAGATCAGCTCTAAAAAATTACGAAAACTACAACATTGAAATAAAGAATGAAGTCCAGCATAAAAACGTTCCATATAGAATTCCAAGGGTAACTTACTAACTAGGAAAACATCTCAGCTAGTAATCTGCAGAAGAAAGTCCGTTAGTGCTAACCTGAATCAACACATGACAAGTTACACTTGAAAATCAACACATCAGTCACACTTGAAAATCAACACATGACACATCACACTTAAAAAAAACTTCCATGCTACAGATATCACAAGGTAAACAGGTATATTTAATACTAATAAACTAATGAATAAAATAAGTAAAATTATCAATGTTAATGCAGGAAAGCAAGAAATATAGAGGAAAACAAGATATAAAGGAAGTTTTGATAAGTAAGAGACAATTTGAAATCACTGTATTTTCTGTTCCTTCAACCATCAGAAGCTTATGATTAAAACTAACACTTTGACAAAACTGACGCAATTTCGAAACTAGCGCCAGAAATCTCTTCTAGCAGACAGACATCCTTCGTCCCACTCTTAGTCGTTCTATAACCATCACAAGTTCAGGCACTGAGCATAGAGTTGTCAGAGCACTGCATGAGACACTTATAATTTTATACTCCTCTTTTTCAAGTAGTGGTTCCATTTGGACAGTTTCTGGCAGCAGAAGTACAGCGATATCAAATTTAATTACCTTTATGAACTGCCTTCATATTCAATTAATTAACGCGTACTTAAGAGCTGATAACAGCATGAAGTATACAGGAAAACCACGAACGTAAAAAGTAGAAATGAATACATAAATACTCGGAAATGCAAGAGTAAATCGAAGCTATTTACCAAAGTTAGTGTAAGCATGGTAAATATTGAAACAAAGAACATATATAAAAACGGAAAGCTGGAGTTAAAGGTAGAATGAATGAAGAAAATGAATTGAACGAGACAATGATTAATTAAAAGTAACAATCAAATATTTAAAATAAGTACAGGACTTGTTCGAGATCCTCGTAAAAAATAAACAATTGAACTAAAAAGAGGCGGTGGAAGAAAAATGAGCAAAAGAAAAGAACACAGGAAGAAAAATAAAATAGAAGAAAATAAAAACGAAAGGGAATAAAAGATAAACGGAATAGGGAAAGAAAAAAACGGAATAGAGGGAAAAAAATTTAGTTAAATGAAGAAAGAAGCCAATATTCAGGGGAATTATTTTCTGGAGCAGTAAATACTGGAATTAAAATCGAACGGAAAACACTAGCAGCAGAAAAAAAGTTCAACTCGCAAAGACCGACTGTAACGAAAATACGAATTAAAACATAAAAACCTTGAACACATACACACCGTGATTGCACCACACTACGTCTCATGATGGTTAGTTATGCGATGACACTGAAGAACTAATGCTACTCTCAGCAACAAGATCCACCCGTGACTTTACTGAGCCAACAACTGATACTCCTCACCTAATCCCTTGAAATCCACCTAAGTCTGGTGCTTTGCACAAGAAATTACGACGTTTTTTATTACAGGACTAGATAGTTGAAATGAGACACTGAAATTAACTAAGGGCATTGTCCTTTGTTGGGAACAGCGGGCTCTGCAGAGTCACTTGCGTCTTTAAAAAAAACATTGAAAACTCGAATAATAACACTGTCCTCTTTCTCTACCCTAAATACTAAATCTACTAAATACACATACAAAATCATTGATCCAATATAATACTGCTGGCCAGTGGACGAACTTTTCAAACATATCTCATAAATTAGCCAATTACCAAACCACACTTGCAACGCTTCACAATCAGCGCCTCTCTCACATCTGACAAGCCAACCTGTCAACGAGTTAGACAGCAGGTTCTCATCTGGTCTCTTCACTGCAATTTCAATTCACTATCTTGAACCAAGACCTCATTAACATCACGGACCAACTCATTTCCTCATACAATTTATGTTTCCAAACTGAGATTATCAATTCGAACTATAATCGTAAACCTCAAAATCATGAAACCATCTTCATGATTTCATCAAGACTTCAAATGAACAAAACAGATCTACAACGTAATGAAGACACCACTTTCACTTCTAAATGCGGAAGGCTTAGATGCATAGATAAATACAAACTGGTATCAAGTAATGCTAGAAACCAAGACTAGCGAGAGCAATCGAGATAGTATTGAAACCTTTATTATGAACTTGACCACGTGATAGCAACAGCACCAGTAGTGCCGTAGCCGTAATTGAAGGCTAAATGAAAACGTACGTAAGACTTCATGCCTCTTCGACTGAAAGACCTCATCAAACTTACTAAATTAAACCAAAATCTATATCATAAATAGAAAAAAGTCGAAATTATTGAGTAGCTCAACAAAAAAAAACACAAATACGACCTATCCTTTGCAGTCTTTAATGAACAAATTAAAAGTGCTACCGAAATACTGAGAAATTCATAAATTTTAATAACCCAATTGAAGTGAAAAAATGAGAAATTTTAGTCGCTGAACAGAAGTTGCGGCAGCACTCAACCGATAAAAAGTGCTTAGGTAGAACAACCAATATCAAGAACTGAATACCAAGGGCAATTGCAAACTTAACTTATACCCTCTCAGCACTTACACGACCTGAGCACTTGTACTACCTAAACAATTATGCTACCAAACCAATTATTTATCACTGTTACACCACTTCAAGACTGGAGGAACGATGCAAATCATGCAAAGAATTTTGATGATAGAATGCCTCACTATAGGAACACAGCACATTCACAAGCATTTACTACTCACTACAGTTCATCACGCAGCTGAGTTCAGTTACAGTACCCTGATTCATACACAAGATTGTGATAACGTACTAACGTTCATGTTTCTTGTGTTCATATTAAATGAAAGATCTAAGAAAACATAGAAAAGGAAGCATCATTGACACGCTTAATAAAACAGATTTACTTTAGATCATTTGTTTTCAGCCATGAGTGTTCGAGAATGAACACATTTCCCTCAACCATAACATAGATGAAATAGCATGCTCATGAAGGAAAGTAGAGTTATCCTACACACTTTTCTTTCAAGCTACAATTGTTCGATTGAAATGAATTATGAAGTCAATTTTAGTAACTGGCACTAGGTGGCACCTCATGGGTCGAGGTCTGGGAGGAGGCAGAGCAGCCCAGCTGCGAGGCGTGGACCGGGCCTTCTCCACGCTCACCCTGCACGGAGGGGAGGAGATATTTGTGGCTGCACGACACACAACTGAACACATGGCACCATGTCATCACACGCTAAACATGCGACCACAAGCAAGGGAAGTTACACTCGTCTCAGGATCAGAGAGACGGTCCTTGACAGCCAACTCCACACATTTCAGCAACCTAAAACAATCAAATCTGGTGCTCCAGCCACATGAATAAGTTCTGTGGCAAGTCCACGTGAGGAAAATTTCAGACTTTCTATACTCCAAATCTAATGCAAATGGTGCGAGAAAAATGTTCTAAGAAAACGAGGAATGAGCATACTCGCACAATCGTCACGAGAATTGACACAAAACACTTCTATTGCACAAAAAGATCTTTTAGAGCCCTACACATGGAAAGTAATGGAAATAGATGAACTAGAAAACGATGTTTGGCCTAGGAAAATAATTCCACACCAAAAAAATGAAAAAACGCAAAAAACGTTTTTGAAGGAGTTTGCCCAGCACGCTAATCAGTGAACCTGAGGTGCAAGTTGCTAGTGTAGCTTAACTGAAGCCTGACCGTGTTTGTGAGCTCAGCGAGTTCCTACCTAACTCGCTCAGACGAGCACGTGGTGGTCAAATGAAGGTGCATACAGCCAACTAATCTAGTTACTCTTACACGACATAAGCAAGCCAAGTGCTTTATTCAGATCCCAACATACTCTCTGGATAGATGAAAAGTTCTATAAACAATAAACCTCCATCAACGGGTGCTCATCAAATATGGAATGAAGTGGATATTTTCCAGTCAACCACAAGGAAATGAAACGTTCTGCCGCAGTCAAATTCAAAGTACGGCGCTGCTACCACCAGCATAATTCTGCTTTTCCTATCAACACCATAATTCAAACCAGTACTAAAGTTGACAATTTTATAGCTGAATATTTAATCTATGCATAGCCAAACCAGAGCAAAATATTAGTAATACCTAACCTCTAGTGTTAGTGCAACACAATGTTCAACTATGATTCAACTTATGACCAAAAGAAGAGACTAATTTTTCCAAAAACCCGAGTGGATTTGACAACACACAGCACACTGTAGAGGGACAGGCAAAATTCAGTGTTTTCTTTACTAGCAAACATGTGCATCATAAATTCCGATAGAAAGAAACACAACCTCACCAACTAAAGGCATTTTGAACATCAAAACAACGTAGCTGCAGAACTTTGCCGAACAGCATATTTGAACGAGTGAACGAGAGCACAAAATAGCGTAGCAACTTGAAGCCACTCATGAGATATTCATGGTATGATCACGTGTGACCACACCCAACACAATAGCAACATCTTCCATGGCAGCACGCGACCACCACCAACCTGGCTGGATGGTAGCACTGCACCGAGCCTTACCTCGTCAGTAGCGCTGTCCATACTCAGTACTACCATGCAAATTTCCACTATACTCATTAACTGGGGGACGGTGCAAGCAGGCAGTCCGAAGCTTCGATATGAGAGTGAACTAATTTTGTTAAAGTTTAGAAGAAAACAATTTAGGTCAAGCGTTTGAAAATAAGTAGAAATTAAAAAAATCAATAGGAGGAATTAACATGCCGCTGTTTAGCATGAACAAAAAATTAAATTGAAAATGAAGGAATGAAAAGTCTTCAGAAAAAGTAAAGAACCCTTACTACTGAACAGGATAGAAATAAAGTGGCAGCAAATCAAGCATGGAATAATTAAGAACAGGAATAATTACTATTTAATAATACAAATTTTCATGCGAGTTTGACTAATGAGTTCAAGAATATCAAAAAATACAAAAAAGCTCAACACTAAATTAAGCTGAGTCAAAAGGCCAAGCTCAAATGAAAGTGAAGGATGTATTCCCACTGAAAAAGTAAGATTGAAGGCACGAAGCTTCAAAAAATTAGGTTAAGTAAAAAAGAGTTCACTCCAATAAGACCACACAAAAGTACTGCATATTGCATGGGTAAAGAGGCCAGACTAATATTTATTAGTTGCAGTAGAGTTTAAGTTCATCCAACTATTTATAACAAACATAGGTGGAGGATCATTTCAAGCAAATTAACAGCTCACGTGGCATACGAATCCACCAAAATTACTTCCGTAATAGTACTATACTTCATTCAAATGACTTTAATTTGAGGTAGAACACAGTGCACCCATTAATGCATCTGTAACCATCACTCTAGCAAATACAGAGCACGATTTAATAAATTAGCATCAAAACCATCATAACACTTAAGAACGGGCTGAAATATTTTCATTACTTACATAAAAAATAACGATGGAAACGGCCACCATTTATTAGTGGTACTAGACTGGGCATCAAAAGTATCTTCATTATGTAATGATGGCAATATCCCCTAGTACACATTGACAATAGTAATGTAACACCATTACTGTGTACTGCCCCACAATCTACTACAAGGTAAGTTTTCACCGTGAAATTTGAGTAACACTAAAGAACCTCTTATCTAGTGAAGTCTGTGCAGCCTACAGCTTTAATCTAGCTTCCTCATTGAAAGTTATTTAAAAAGCTGAGGCAATTAGAGTGATGTAAAGTGTAAATATAAAGTTCTCAACTAAAAGCAATAAATTAAAGATGCCCTTTCAGTGAGATATCTCGGTTTACCAATTGTCTGATAAAAAAAACTCAACTGGAAACTCTCGACTATTCAACTGAGCTAATCTACATTCAATACTTTCAGAAATGACAGAAATAAAATGTAAGTATCACATGAATTTCTAATAAACCCACGATTTAATATATCCTTTAACGTGGATCTAAAGTTCCAGGCATAAATTATAAAAGTTACTCAAGAAATATGAGGACAGAAGTTGCAGTTAAGCAAATTCACATCAATGTTAAATATATTCAAGAACACAAAAGTAAAAGCCCTGCATGAGTTAACATAGCAAGCGTCATGCAAAACTACACACAATTTAAACGCCACACAAATGCAACTGATAAAGAAGCAAGCAGGGCAGTATTTAGTGACTAGTGAAGGTCATTGATGTTACCTGGCGTTGGAAGGAGCTGCATATCTGCCACGGAATGCACTAGAGTACCTGGCAATGTCAGCAGAGCCTCGCGCCAATTCAACGACCACTCTGCATGTATTACCGGCCAAACAAGGTCAACACAGGCACACAATCACAATTTGCGTGCCTTACATGCCAGCAGCAGCAACTGTGAGTGTAGCTTTTGCAGCACAATTTTGTTATGTACTGATGTTACATATTTCTCCCAATATTAGTACTAGTAAGTGTAGTACTTCTTTCATGGGGGTCAATTAAATAAATCACTCATCAAAATGACTCATGTGGTTGCTAAAACCGTATTATTTTCTCACATTAAATATTGTTCAACACAAAAAGTTGCTAAGTAGACTGACTAGAAATTAATATTTTTTATTAAATAAAAAGAATCATACAGATTATTAGAATAGAGTTTATCAATAAATAGCTAAATTAACAACAATTGGTAATATATAACTTCTATAAAGTCAAATTTTATATTTTTTGTCCAGTTAGCTGCATCCTCCCATAGTATTTTGTGAGTGATGAATTGATAAAATTCATGAAAAAATAGCCATATATATAAAGCATCGTCTTCACATCACTAGCATCAACTAACACAAGTTCCTGGAGGTAAGAATATAAATAGAATAGTCCATAAAATGTTTCTGATTTCATGAAAAGATTTAGTGGTTCCCAATCATTGATTCAAAGATGACAAAGAAAGCATCTATGAAACATCAAAGAAGACACGACACCGAGACACCTACAATGTTCCTATGAAGACCTGCTTCACAGTCTGCACAGCTCAGACCACAATTCATATTATTCTTTAAGGACACAAGCCACAAATACGATGGTGATTTAGTTGTTTGCCTAATACTTTCTATTGCCATAATTTTGAAACTAAACACTTGCCAGCTTACCATTTAGCATCTGTAACTTAGAAATATTATTCTGCTCAGCAACTAATATGGTGAAAGTTCTCAAAATTCACTAGTTAAAATACTGTCTGAAAAAATTAATTACAAATAGAATAAATTATGTCAGCTACCGACTTCATACTTTTTTTAAAAAAATACACTTTAAAAAACAGAACTATTACTAAACTGAACTCCTATTGATATAAAATTGCCTAATGCTTTACAAAAGATGAACTACCATGGAGAAAGATGAGCAAATCTTCTACTTGCAGAGGTGATGCCTAGTGTAATGCCACACCTTCCATTATTTGAGCCAGTAACAACCAAGTTATTTTATGACTGGACAAAATATTGCATAAATTATTACAAATCCTTTCTCTTTTTTAATATTTAACCTAAATTTTGAACAAAATATTGAGAACATAAGATTAAATGAAATTCTTTCTAATATACTTCAAGACAGCCAGTGGATCAATATAGAGTTAATAGTCTCAGGAAATGGGGATTTCATATGAAATGACATGCCGGGTCATTTTCTCATTCATTAGGAGTGTAATTAGTCCTAATTTCAGGACTAATTCAAAAAACATACTTTCCTGAAATTTTGTTCTTAGAGAGGACCTTATCTTGCTACCTTGACCCATTATTACCTCCCACCACACTGCATTAACCAGCTCTGTGCCAGCATTGTCCACCTCCCACCACACTGCATAAACCAGCTCTGTGCCAGCATTGTCCACCTCCCACCACACTGCATTAACCAGCTCTGTGTCAGCATTGTCCACCTCCCACCACACTGTATTAACCAGCTCTGTGTCAGCATCAGCAATGGCAAAAATCTTTAACACTTTTGCTGAGCATCACTTGCTCTCTTTAAAAGCTGCCATGGAGCTGATACCTCAAGCAAGCTACTCTCAATACAACTAGAATGTTAAAAATATCTACAATATTGTGTCAATTTTAAAAATGAACCTACTTACTAACAAATAACACACATTTGTAGAATCCAAAATAAACTGGATAATAAACTGGACTTAGTCCCAATCAAATGTGATCTTCATTCAGCACAGACGGCCAAACAAGACAATGTACAGTAACTTAGAAATGACTTTGAAACCTTTAAGGAAAGAAAATTTAGTATGAAATGGGAATCTCCATTAATAAATATACAATATGAAGAATCATTTTCTGAATCAATATTTTATGCCTTACAATGATGACTTATAAAATAAAACTGCAGTTCCTATTTTCTTAAATACATAAGTTAGAAACAAAAATCTAGCTTTATTCTGAGTTAGCTCAGGTTTCACACTTTTCCTCTGAATTAGAAATCAACAAAAATGGTGACAAATTTTTAGAGGTAGAACTTCATTTGCTTTAATATTCTAAAAGAGTGTAGTTATATCATCAGAGCTAGTCCACCATGGGAAAACTCATCAACAACCGTAAATGATTAGCATTATTATAATTTGATTTGCGCAACTGTTCAGTATAACAATACCCATCTTCAGATAAAAGTATGCACTGCATATATTTAACAAATTACAGCTATAATATCATTGAAAGTAATCACTAAAAATTGACTTAAGCAGAAATGAATCCTCAACCAAAAACCTTGAACAACCCAAAAGCAACAACTCAAAAACTACTCCAAGAAACAAACTGAAGAGACTGACTGCAACTAGGTTTCTGCCCTAGGGTTTGTAACTTGCCTGTCCCCCATGAGGTCTTTGCCATTCAGTTCATACACGGCATCATCAGCATCTCTTGCATCGTCAAATTCCTGCATGTAAAACATACCGTATTAGTAATTGGTTCAGAGTAACATACTGCACTTGGTTTAAATGACCAAGACAAAAATACACATAACATACTTAAATATTCTATTCAGTGAAAATAAATATAATAATTGCATCACTTCTTCACTTGTACAGTTTCATATATTTCCAGACAAATTATGTTACAAAGTTTACTTCTTAGATTTTGCCTCACTTTATTTCCATTAGTTTTTCAAGTATATTTTTTATAAAATTAAACTATTAACATAAATGCAACATGATTAAATATAAATTCTAGACCTATCACTTAATTTTGTACCTCCAATTACAAAACTGGGCTTTAGGCTAGAATCTTCACAAATAACATTTAAAAAGCTTACAACAAAGCCAAATCCATTTTTGATGACTATGTCACGCAGTCTGCCATAGCCTCTGAAGAAGCGCTCAACATCTCTCTGACCCGCTCGGTGGTTCAGGCCTCCAACGTATACACGCGTTCCCACCATTGTCTCTGCTCACACAAAAAATACAGTCTTCAAGAAGAAATCTAGGAAAATATAATCCGATATGGAAAGAAGAAAGAACAGTGAAGTTGGACATAATTAAACAATGTTAATTACCTATAAAAAAGATTATAGCCTGACGACAAATAATTGAGAACAGCCATGGAATCTTGTCCTTCATATTCACAGTGAGATGATAGCAAAGAATGTTAGAAATACTTTCAAAATACATGGCATGTTAAAAAGTAATTTAAAATAGAAGTGCAAGAAATTACCAACTGGGCCAATCTAAATTTGAAGTTGGGAAGAATATACTTAATTTAGAGACTTGTAGTGGCATTACTACTTTAAAATTATAAATATTTAATTACAAATATCACAAAAAATAGATTAATATACTTTCTAAACTTGAAACAAATTTATATTCAACAAGTTTATTGCAAATTTGAAGATTACTTTGCAAATAGGAATAAAGGATTCAGACAGCTGAAACTTTCTCATGCTCACCTCAAACACTGTCAAGGATTTGAGGCTCACAGATGTAGGATGTTATAATGCAGTCACCTCTGTACCATCACTCACTGTATCATGAAGCATTGGTCAAGATAACATATTTCAATCTTTTGTAAGGACATTTCTCTTTTCTCATTTATATCTTCTCAATTATTAGAAAAACATGATTTCATTTCTACAATTTTTGCAATTAAACTATTTCTCATCAAAATTACTTTCCAAAAATTAAAAATGTATGTATTTCATATGTATGATATTGAATTTATCTTGTAGACTTCCAAGTTTAAAACTGATCTTAACACTTCTGCAAATATGACCACAGGGGAACACACTCATTTGCTTTAATTTGACCCTTCAAAGTGATCCTTGAGGAAAAAATTAAGTGTGTTTATGAAACAAAATACAGCTTTATATTTTGGCAAGCATTACTTTCATTGATGCAGTGTTGCTCCCAAAATGTTGAATTATTGAGTTGCTCATAAATGTTGAATCATTGAATTGTCTCCAAAATGTTGAATTATAGAGTTGCCAGGAAAAAGTTGTCACAGGAAATGTGTTGATAGATGACCAATTGAAACTTTATTGCGAATGTTTAGTTTCAATATAAAGTAGAAAGCTTTTTAATCAGCATCCATGGGACTTTGCAGCTGCCAGTTAATATCATCCAAGTAACCATAAACAATTCATAGACATGCTAGACATAAAATGAAAAAAATATCATTTGCTCAAAGCAATGAAAGAAGAAAAAACAATGAATAAATATATAAAGCTTGGCCAGCAAGTGCCAGTTTAAAGGAATTCTATTGTAATCTGAATGTCTCCTACATTCTCAAAACTTCTAGCATTTTTTTCTAAAAATGACCTCACCTTATTAAAAAAATTATATAAAACCTTCATATCCTGTTACAGTTCTGAAAGAATGGTAAAGGCTGTATCTAATTATTAGGTGAGAATTGAGCAAATGGAGAATAAAAGGTGGGTTAAACAAATCTTTGAATGGAATCTGAGAGAAAGTCTTTGGGAGAAAATTTGCTGGTGGCATGCAAGAAAACTGAAGATTCAGAAGACTGGCCATGTTAGAATTGAAACACCTATGGATGATTGGTTATTGAAAAATCATGGAGCTAAAGGACTGGAGTGGGATTGCAATACATGGAAGAAAGAAACTGAAAAACTAACAAAAGAGTATGTCTGAACAAGTGGAAGCATAGTAGGAATGGGAAAACTACTTTAATTTGGTATGCCAGTAAGAATGTACCAGGTTTGAAATGCTTTATGATGGAAGTTTTGGCAGTCAACTCTTGTTTGCCATCAGATGTAAGATATTAAGTGTGAATAGGCATACATGGAGGTGGAATGAGGGGAATACAAGGTTATGTCTGCAGTGTAATTGAGGAGTAGAGGAAACAGTTAAACATCTAGTCTTAGAATGTAGTAAATATGAACATGAGTGAGAGAGTGTCATGGATGTGGTCCATGATCAGTATGGAAAGAATCAATGGAATGCCAGGTGTGTTAAAGGGGACTCTGGTACGAGATATCTTATTGGGCTGGGGTCCGGATGAGTTATTTAACACGACTTGTGGATGATATAAAATGTTTCTTGGTGCATGTGTGGGGTAAGTGAAATTGATGTTGAATATTCAGTTTCTGTGTGTTAGAGGAAATTAAAGGCCGTTACAAAGGTCCCAACTAAATGCTGACCCTGAAATCTATGTCTAAGTAAGTCAAAGTCTATGCATAGGATAGCAGCATCTATTACATTATGAATCTGACAACACCATCACATCAACTGTATGGGATGCTGCATTCATGTTTCCATGTTAGCACAACTACCAGTCATGTCTCAATACTACCAGTCATGTCTCAGTATTGCTTACTAGCTCAGTTTCAGCACAAAGTAACAAATCAGCAATGCAAAACCTGGTAACTTGAAAAACTTGAAAATTCCAAAAAGTAAGTCAAGTAACTACTGCTTTTTGAAGAAAGTATTTATCAATTTTATTGCTAAAATCTCTTAAAAGTTGTTTTTTTTAGTTCAATTACTACACAAAATCTCTGTAGTAAAACAGTATATCTTCATTTTTGCCTTTATCCTCAAATTACTACTTTTGTGTAGTTATTAACATGACACTTTGTTGGAGCTACAAAATCCTGGCATTCTGTAGTCAAAACTCATTCCTCTTTACAAAAGCTTTCATTATGCCCTGCAGGCCAGCAAACAGCCTGCCTAGCAGGCCTTACCTACAAAAAAATCCATAATAAAAAAATACTAATAAAACCCAGCATAGAAACAAATTATTTTATATTCTGTTTTGATTTATTCTTAGAAATAGAGTTTGCACACAAACGACAGATCATACAGCCTGCCTGTTTCTTAGTAAATCAACTTGCATTTTAAAAACTGATTTAGAAAATCAGAAATTGCTACAAGGTATACCAAATAAGATAAAACTAGGGTTATCAGTATTGAAGTCTCTATACCAACTTTTTAAACACAGAATTCAATTGCCTGAGTTGCTCTCAGAGCGACAAAGAATCCAGAATAGTAACAGCAAACAGCCGCATGGCTTCCACCTGCAGCAACCAAGCAAAAATAATTCCATTTGCAGTCAACCAAATTACATATGTTTTCAAACAAAAAATAGTCTGCTCCAGGCCAACCATAAAATCTTATGCATTCTAATCATATATGAATTTAACAAGGTTTTCCAATATTTCCACGAGGAACTGCTAACTTCTCTGTACAAACAATGGGGCCAAAGCCATTTTTTTCATCTCAACTGTTCTTGGGAAAAATCAAAGACATTAGCAGTACCCGCAGTAAAATAACCATAAATAGGCTTAAATACTTCGATTTCAATAATAACAATGTACTTACAGCAAATAACGAACTCAACGATCAATGTATAACAACTAAGAAACGCCACATCACCATCCACGCAACTTTGCCTTAGCAACTAGCTACGTTTGAGACTAATGAGAAGATCAGAAGAAGGCAAACGATATTTCCGCCATCTAGCGGTTATTACATAGAGCTATGGTTTCGCCGATATTTTTAAAACAGCATAAAAAATATATAAGCGGTAATAAATCAACATATGAGTGGTAATATGACAATGATGTGTACTTAATACACGTGTTTTAATTGTAAAGGGTCAGTAAAAATTTGTTGTGGTTTTATTCATATTTTTAGTGGTATAAATGATGATCTATTTTAGTATCTTTAAATTCATGGTATTTGGAGTGGTATATCATGCTACAAACATGCTTGAAGAGCAAACTAGATTTTTAGCCAACCAATCTCTAGCGCTTTTCCGCTTTGATTACTGTGACAGTCTAAGATATACCTAAAAAACTTCAAAGAGAGTTCCAAAAATGTATGAATTTGGTTTCTAATGCAGTATGCAGAGGGAATCTCAGGATTATGATGTAGCATCACATCGCTGCTCATGCTCCATTTTCAAGTTATGCATTTTAATTAATCGCGTACAAATTAAATCGTACTTTTT
>VCRD01002611.1:0-15182 GCA_006783055.1 Trinorchestia longiramus
ATGGAGGGTGAGGCCATGGAGGGTGAGGCCATGGAGGGTGAGGCCATGGAGGGTGAGGCGAATGCAAACTTCCATTGCTACGAAGCCATACAGATAGCAAAGAAATAAATTTGAGTGCTCAGTATTTCAAATAGTTTGCAAATAGTTTGCTTGCCTGAGGCGCTGTTTCTGCAGTGTTCAGTCTCATGTTTCAAAAATCGATTTGATTAAAACTTTGCTGTGGAGAGCTTCAAATTTTTGTAGGATACGTTTTGAACTGCAAATGTAAAGTTGATATCTTAACCGACATCTTTTAAAATGAAGGATTTTCCAACTATAGGTTCCAACTTAACTAGTGAGTCTCATCTTACAAGCAGTACGTTAACTAGTCCCGTTTTAATTATAAATAAAGTACTTTTTAGCATTACCGAAATAATGTCAATCGTATGAGTTTTCTGTGTTTTTTAATATTTTTGAATTAAAAGATTTGTTCAAAGTTATCTTATGATACATTACGTTATCCATGATTTACGAATGTAATAATGTTTCAATCCTAAACATAAAATAGTTAAAGAATGTGAGAATTATTGATTTTTTTTGCCTGCCTTCCATTTTGTTCCTCCTGTATTTAAGCCTCGACCTCCCCTCTTTTCGCCAGTACAAATGCTTCTCTTTTACTTACCTTTACAAAAGGCTGTACGGGGAGGAGCAATTTTGGAGGATTTCTTTGTTCCGACTGCAGCTGTTTTGTAGACTCAGAGCTGCAACTTACCCGGTAACTGTGGCGAACGCCGTGGCATGGGGCCGGAACTGGAGAATGGAGGCGCTCTATTGTCTTGAGAGATGTTAATATGTCTTCATGCACGTCCTGGTTATTAGTGAATTGTTTTGCAGGACTACTGTTGGGTTGGTGCGAATGCTCTGGTATGGGGACGGATCTGGAGCGCTGGGAAATGTTAACATGTCGTCAAAGTTCTCATTAGTAGTGAGTTATCTTGGATGACTGCACGCGTATTGTTGGGTTACATGGGCACCAAAGAGGCTTGATTTCTTTGTTATGATTCTTATTAATGGGATGATGAAATTCTCCTTCATGCAACAGATTTCTGGGAGAAGCCTAATACTGTGTGTGGATTGAATGAAATATCACCTATTATCACCGCGTCTAAACTATGAAAATTACTTACTCGGCAGCTAATGTAAAAATTTTTATTATTCGTTTTAAAGCCCAATAAACAGCTACATTCTTCACTTAATGATACACCCACAGGATAGTTAAACTTGAACTTCCTCAATGTACAAACATACCCATGCTTTTCCCTGAAGGCATGGAAATCATACCGGAAATTTAGCAATGACATGCGCTGTAAACGAAGGAACTGCAAAAGGATACAAAAAGACGAGTATTGGATCTTCCAACAAAATTAAACTCGTATGAATAAAGAGTACTGAGGAGCTCTGCCGAGCAGTTTTTTAACTTAATTACCAATCATGAGTAATCTCCGAACTGACCGTTTTATGCATAAGAAAACTTCTTCACGGTCCGTCGTCGAGGCCTGAGTCTAAGCGGAAATATGGTCGCTAAAACTGATGAAGGCAGAAAGCCCCCGTTCCTGCTTACCCCAGAGCAAGGAGTTTCTTTAATACCTTAAGAAGACATTTCTAAAATTTCCTATTTACATATCCAGTCGTTTTACCACTTCTTATTCCTATATAATAACCTTTTACTATTTCATTCAACGAAGATAGGTATCCATGCAGTTTTAATTTCAGGACTTGTACGAATACATAAGACAGAAATTTAATTACTGCGCGGTCAAGCTCAAAATATTTCTATTGTTTCAGCTGAATTTTTTCAACGTTATGAGGAATGCGAGCGAGAAAATAAGGAGCGAGAGCGGTTTCTAGAAGTTAGAGGCCAGGCCGTACGTCTCCCTCTCAGTGTCTACTGTTGCCGCGCCCCTGAGTTACAACACGATGAGGGAAAAAAAACTACGTGCCGTTATTTCTTTATTCAGTTCGGAAACAGGCTTCATTCACTTCTTCAGCCTATGTCAACATATGGAAAATATGATAACACATAAATATTGAACGATACAATAGGCAAAGATTGTACTTCATCTCCTTCAATTTGTTTGAGGATTTGTTTCTTTAGCAGAATCAACGTGCATGTTGATCGCTTGTACAGGGTGTGGAATTCAAATTATCGCCGTAGCTCGCTTTTTAATGAAAAGAACATAAAACGGTAATTTTTTAAGATATTTATTTTGAATGAAAACAATGGAGGATTTGCTGCCAGGAACACATTCTACTCGACATAGCTGCCCTCAGCCTCGATGACGCGCTCGATCCTGGTCCTGAAGCTCCCGCAGGCCTTCTTCACAATCTCCCTGTCCATGAAGGTGCAGTGCTCCTTGATGGAGGCGATGAGAGATGCCTTGGTGGTATGAGGGCGTCGGTTAGTTCGATTCTCCAAAACGTCCCAAAAGAAATAATCCATTAGGTTCAAATCCGGGCTGCCGGGAGGCCATTGGTGCTTGGTTACGAGGTCATAGCAGTGCTCCTCCAGCCAGACGAGGGAGCGGTTGAAGACATAGCAAGGAGCACTGTCCTGCTGCCACACCCAGGGCCTGTTCTGGGCCACCTGCTTCATCCAGGGCAACACCACAGTCACCCCCAGTTCAGCAGCTATGGACCTCATGAACTTGGAGGAGTCGTTGTCGATCATGGTCTCAACCCTCTTGAGACAAAATTCGCATCTCTCAACTTCCAGTGGTCGTCCAGAGACTTTGGAGGCCTTGTGATAACTCTACTGGATTCCTTACTCTCCTCCAACTTCTTACGAGTACGCTGGATGGTCCTCATGTCGACCCCGATGGTGTTGGCGATGGTTCTGTTGTCCACTTCCCCGTTGTTGTGAACCAAGACCATGGCCACGGCGCATCTCACTTGTGCCTCAGTGAACGAAATTTCAGATAACTCCGCGTTTGTTTACTCCATTTCAAACTCAACACTGGCAATTAGCTGATTTCTGTAGCTCTACAATGATATATTACACTTAGATAATCTGAAAAGTAAAATGGAATACATTATGAATATGAGAGGACGAAAATTTGAAGTCCCCACCCTGTATATACAGTACCATCAGAGGTTGCATTTGAAAAGACGATTTCTTCAGGTACTTAAAAACTTAGTTCTCGTCAGGACCTGTTGCATAACTTTATGAAAACGTGAAGACACGGTGATCGTCTATTTTTATCTGTACATTTTATCTACAATCTCGTTACGAGAGTCTTCTGTGGTTTTATTTTCTTATTCAGCATGCCTTTTGCTTTCGTTCTGGTCTGATATCATTACCAATCTCAAGAAGCAAAACCCCGGGGGAAACACAATTGACATTTTTTCAATACAAAATCTACATCTGCTCAAAAATTTGCGTTTTTTTGTGATCAAACAGAGCTCAATAAGATATGTTGTCAGGCCCTCTAGAGGTGAAACCTCTATTATCAGGAGCATGCAGCGTGAAACTTCAACGTACATTCAGATCAACTACATTGATCCGGGGAGAAACTGGCAAACAACAACTCGATTGATCGATCAAGTTCACAATTTTCTACGACTTCATAAGTAATACAAGTATGTGCACGTGTATGTACTATTAGGAATAGTACAGGGTGTCAAGAAAGTACTGTGTGCTTGTATCTTAATTGACAGACTTGTTTCTATGCATGCAGAATATAGGAGGTAAAAAGATTGACACTTATATGTAAACAATGTTAACAGTGACCCTTACTAAAATCAATGCATGTTTGAATCCTTCTTATTTATCACTACTGTTACTTATTCGCCTATCTTTAATTAATTACATGATGTACATACTGTACCTGATACATGTTGCGCTACATACCTACGCAGCTGCCCACGTGCCTACGCAGCTGCCCACGTGATGACGCAGCTGCCCACGTGATGACACAGCTGCCCACGTGATGACACAGCTGTCCACGTGATGACACAGCTGTCCACGTGATGACACAGCTGTCCACGTGATGACACAGCTGTCCACGTGATGACACAGCTACCCACGTGATGACACAGCTACCCACGTGATGACACAGCTGCCCACGTGCCGACGCAGCTGCCCACGTGCCGACGCAGCTGTTTCGTGTGCTGTACACTTCATTTACTTAGCTAATGGAAAATGCATTCAAATGTTCTAGTCTGTTTGATATGTCAACGTAAATTGATTCAAAACATTTGCTATACATATACATAGCATGAATGACATATTTTTAGTTTCCAGGAGATTTTCATTAACTTTTTCAGTGGAGTTGTGTTATGTAGAGTGGAAAAATTATCCTTTGACATGCGTACGCAAACGATCCACGTGGTTTTATATTTTAAAAATCCATTAATCTCAATTCCGGGAATGTTTGCATTTGATTATGATGCCAAGTGATTATAATAATGACTTTATTCCGAGTTTTACTTTTGAGTTTTCAATTATATTATGTCATACTTGAATATACTTTGTAAGACAGAGTGTGTCACCAGTGGTTATCAATTTCATTTTTTCGTGTTCTAAAAAATGTGAACCATAAAGCCCTCGGACATTAAGAAACTACTCATTTTGATATATATTTAAATCGTAGAGTTTGGTTTAAGCATATTCTGAGTTCGAAATCTACGTAACTTAATGACAGCTCCTATATATAACCAAGATTCACCTCCCTGTTAGAAAAGAGCCAACTCTTCCAACTGATCTTTCTCTTCAAAAGCTGGTGGCCCCAAAATTTGCGGTGTGAGATATTCTCTTGCGAAGTTAGAAGCGAACAAATGGGGCTGCTTTCTCTATAACTTCCTGCAATTTTGTGACAGTAACTTTAGCAATCTTAGGTTACTTGTGTTCAAAACGCTGTCTAGCTCTGCTGCTGTGTCTTATGTGGCTCAGTTTAGACACGCTTCTTCGAGCGCTCCAGTGGCTTCATGTTCGTCTGTGTGCGCTGTTCTGCAGCCCCTGGCTAGAGAGGCGACGTTATTCTTGGGTATTTTCTTGGCAAATGGTGTTCCCTGTTTGTGTTTCTATGCTTTGTTGTTTGCCTTAATCAGTTGTTTTCTTTAAATAGTTGTTTTTCCTAACAAGTCGTTTCCCCACTCCAGATGGTTTCTTCGTCAGGTCGTTTATTTCTGCTGACATTATTTTCCTTTCATAGTACGGGACTTCATCATTTAAGACAATTGAGTGTGTTATTACAGTTGTCTATTGAACGCGACGTGAATTATGCAGCTCTTCATAGTTCAGCTCCAGGACGTGTTTTCTTGGCTGATGTTGCATTGCTGCTCACGCTGCGCTGAGCACGCAAGGACGACCACTGCAAATTGCAGAGACGAGCTTCGTATTTAATAGTTCTGTCCACAATTTCAATTTTACATTAGTTCCTTTACATTAAAAGCTGTCTGTTTTGAGAAGGTAACAATGTGAAATGAGTAATTTTTTATTACATTTTTGTAATCTTAGTATTGGTTATTCTATCGGTTGAATTTCTTACGACTCATGCTTGGTTTTATTTTTGAGTTCTCTTGTTTCTATTTCGATGTTCCACGAACATTGCAGAAACCTATAAGCAAAAAAAAGCTCTTGCTAAAAATATTTAACATGTTTCCTCTCAAGGGTTATTTTCCTTAGCTGTGCATTTGTCTCGAACACCTGTTCACCCTCGCATCGTGTTCACCCTCGCATCGTGTTCACCTTAGAGTCTGCGCCAGTGTTTAACTAGGCTGGTTATATATCATGATATGTTATTAATATTGGTATGTTGTTTAGCCTGATTAGTTCCTTAACTTAACTAGTTCTTTAACCTAACTAGTTCTTTAACCTAACTAGTTCTTTAACCTAACTAGTTCTTTACCCTAACTAGTTCTTTAACCTAACTAGTTCTTTAACCTAACTAGTTCTTTAACCTAACTAGTTCTTTAACCTAACTAGTTCTTTAACCTAACTAGTTCTTTAACCTAACTAGTTCTTTAACCTAACTAGTTCTTTAACCTAACTAGTTCTTTAACCTAACTAGTTCTTTAACCTAACTAGTTTTTTAACCTAACTAGTTCTTTAACCTAACTAGTTCTTTAACCTAACTGTGTGTTTACCCTGGCTGGTTTTTTATCCTTATTGATTCTTCATCCTGACTGGTTGTTCTTCTTGAGTGGTTGTTTAACCTGACTGTATTTTTCCTGACGGGTTATTAATATCGATGTGTTGTTTATCCAGACACGTTGTCTATGCTGTCTGGTTCACCTTGTCGTGATGAGTTGTGTAACCCTGACAGTCACAATACTGTCTCGAGAACGTCTCAGAAGACACGGACAGTGGCTTCACAAGTTGTGGATATTTTCTGGCGTTGTCGTGTCGGGTTGCTACTCTTAATATTGTCATCAGAGACGACAGTCCTCAACTTTGACTTGGAAGGCCACGTTTTCTGAGATTTTCTCATCTGTTAAATCATTGCTGATGTGATCTAATGCATGTCGCGTAGACTCGGCCCATTGAAGCTGCTGGTGTAACCACAAAAACCTGTGACGAGTCTGTCTGGTGTGACGCCAGTGTTTGAGTGACAGAAACGCAACTTTGTGGCATCTTGTGTAACTTATTGTGTCCCTGAGCTTGGATGTTATCAGGTTTTGTGTATAATTCAACTTTTTGGTAGAAATACAGTCACTAAAAGCAACACTCACGAAGTATGAACTTATACTTTTCAATAAACAAAAAACACATCTTTTCAAAGAAAACATTGGGGGATTGCATTGAAACCAATGCAAGCACAGTGGAGGTCACTGGCAAACCACGTCATAAGAAACATGTTGATGATTTCCTCTGCTTGTATTCCTGGCATCAGTATTCTGCTTTCATGAAGAAAAGCAGACAAGTTCCAGAATTTCGTTCATCGCACGTGTCCAGATAACTGCAGAGCACGTTGTAGCAAAACTTTCAGAATCAGATTTAATGATTATGGGGGTAATGTTTTATTTAGAAATTACGAAAAAGTTCGTAAATTTTAAGTCTCGTTTAATTGTAACAGAAATTTTCACCAAGTTGCGTTTGGGCGTAGCTGGCAGTTAAAGAAAGACAGGAATAGGTCAATAGGCTCGAGTGATAAATTGATTTCAGCTTTCATTTGAGAACCGTGTCGACACCACATTGACCTTGGTCTCAATTATGTTCTTCAATTGCTTGCAGTTGATATTGAGTAGCGGATTTTTGGCTGAGTTATTTAATCTAGGTTGAGGTGGTGGAGTTTTCTTCAAGAAAAACTATTGAAATATACAACACATTAACGTTCAAATAAACGAGCTGCATCCCAACAAAGAAAACGAGAATAAATTACATAAATTAGGTTTATGATTATTGTTTCAGATGTTTGTTCATTACATGTTAATGCTCTATTAATTTAATGATTGTTTTGCTGCTCTGAATGCATCAACAATTATTCACAAGTTATAATTTAAACTATAAAGGAAATACATAAATGTTCACTAGTTGAAATGCGTTTCCCTTCTCAAAGGCATTTGCAAATGGTTGCGATTTAATTCGGACACCTCAAGGTTTGCCCGCTGTGTTTGCATTGGGATGTCAATTAGCTTCTCAAATATCGCCACAGGTATCTTTCAAATTCTATTTGATCTAACATCTTTGTCTAATGAACATTAAAAACCATAACTGAAGTGAAAATAACTAACGAATTACGTTGTTGATGGCATTTGGACACCCAGTAAGAAACTTTACAGAGTGAATCAAAGACGTCCAAAAAGTAATCATAAATGCATTTAGTGTCTGTGACGAGGCAGCGAAATGTAAATGCTGGAGAATTCCGGGGACTGCTGCAAGTGAGAATAAAAGTTTAATAAGTCTGCTATTTCAAAGCATATCACTGAATGGTGGTGAAATAACCAAGCAAAGAACTGTTATTTTATTCTTAATTGCCAAACCTGTAAAATTAGAAAGCGATAAAATATATTTCTTACGGATTCATTGCAACGGTTCACGCAGTTTGCATGAATTTCTTGGTGTATTTTCTGTATTTTGGAGCTTGCTGTCTTCTTTGACCTGTCCTCTGATTGCCGTCTTCATTGCCAGATGAATAGCATGTTTGTTCGTCAGAAGCATGAATTTGTCGCAGCTTAAAGAGAATTTCACTGTGCACTTGAATGCTATCAAGTTACACTTATTTGGGTTGATGATCTCGTTTCAAATTAACACTATACACAGTGCATGTTTCAAGTTTTAAAACATCACTTATTTCATATCAAATGTAGGTATACAACGTAATTATTTCTTATTTTTATGACGTTCGCCCCCTTTAAAAAAAGATCAATTTCATTGAGGAGAGGATTCTCAGCCTCTCTCTTCTGGCCTAGCAGACTATGCTGTTGGTTGATAGCTTCATGTAAATAACCATAAGTAGACAATTACATTTTGAGACACGAATCCATCGAGCTCGTCTCTGTTGGCTTTTTTTTAGTATCATTTGCAGTTGTTGAAGCTTGATGTTCCACAGCATGATCCAATTCAAGACTTGTTAGCATTTTTAGTACGGGTGTTAGTTGTTGTCTCATGTATGTCAACTCACTTCAATGCAACTAAAATATCAACTGAAAATACTATTGTATTTTCTCCGTGAAAATATTCAATGTATTATATTTTATTTATGTCCCTGTTTAAATCACTCTGCAGATTTTACGTTTATTTCAAGTAAAGTAGGTACCTCATATTATTTACATGCATTAATTAGCGCTGTTAATTTTGTCATCTCGTTAATACATGTACGAGTACAGTATACGCCAGTTTGCACTATCTTTGTTTCTTTTCACTGCATTGCAGCTTAATATCTTGACAATTCAAACCTAGAGTTCATTATCTCTTCAATTGGATTGTAAAATTAGAGAAGGCATTTATCTTTCACCGACATGATCTGGATTTAATTTTTCAACTGCCACGCCAATTTCGAAGCGTCGCTGTTTTCTTCGCGGCAATCACTGGAAAGCTGGTGGCTTCTTGGCCGGCGATGCTCTTCATTGCCTCGCTTCCGTGCCTCCTTTAAAGCACAGCCCTACAAATTGCTGTGAGTTACGGAGGAAAGTATTCCATTTTAAGATCTGCCATTGAGATTTAAACTGGAACATTCTTAGGAAAGTTGAACTTAGTTTCTGTGTTCCGTTTAGGCACTAAATTTTTTTCAAAAAATACACGAAGATATCGATGGAAGTTGCTGGGACACAATAAAGCCATGGGTCATTCATCATCATGATTGAAAACTTCATTTTGGAGTACGCTTCGTAGCTTGCTTGGCTGTGCTCTATCCAAATAGTTAATATGAATGTAAATATTCCTATAGTAAAAGAATAGGCTAATGCTTACGAGACATCGCTTTAAAATTTGGATTGAATGGCTCATCGACAAGTTAGTAGTAAAATGAGAATTACCATGAAAAAGTTATTTTTATTACCATAAAATTTTGATGACGCACGACTAATTTTAAAACCATTGAACTCTCAATGGCTGAAGTTTGTGTAGCTCCAGATACAGGTTAACTTTCAAAAGTTTTTAAAGCATCCTAGAAAAGTTACGGTGCAAACTTTCTTTCAAGTACGAGTTTGAGTGATGTCTGCTCTTGTGAAAACATAATAATAATTGTATGAGATGAAGTTGAAATACCAGCATAGAAAATTCAAAACCATTTACTCCAAGTATAAAATTTATGCTGGCAACTTCTGCTGCTTTCAGTATGTCTGTATTCCCAGAACGTAAGTTATATTTATAACTGGTACACACACACGTAAAAATTCATGTTTTTTACTAAATTTTCTTGTGATTTGCCCGTGGACGCGAGCTAAGGAGCTAAGGAGTTCCCACATTGAAGGATGTACTGTTGGTATCCACAACACAATACATGTATGCCCTACCGAATTTCCTCCTATCTAAATCCTTAAGAGCGTGACAGACGGACCAATTAAGCAAGCAACAAACTATATTATTATATCGAGGAATGTTTTTAAATCATTTAGTTTTCATTATTTCTGCATAGTATAAAATGATTCATTACAGCATGCGCAAGATGAAGCGTACCGTGGAGCGCTGTCCGTCAGTTAGGTCATCCTTGCCCTGAAATTGGGGCGCTGCTTCTTTCTTAAGTGAGAATTGAGTTTAACTTCCCCTGCTTGCCACGTGTTTGGTCCGCCCTTCAGAAGTTCAATCACATATTTATTCAGCTCTGTCTTATACATTATTGTTATTGTGGAAGTAAATGTGTGTATTCAGATTACCCGACTTACCTCATTGGTAGAAGTGCGTCGATGATGAATAGGGAATACGGACAACGAAGAATAAAGATTTGAAAAGTGATAATTTGAAATGGTCTCAACGGAACGATTTAAGGTCAGACTATCGTTGGAATACTACTTTTAATTTCATTGCACTGTATCACGGGAAATAATTTTTGCGTATATATAGATATCCATTAATTGCTTATTAAATCCAGCTGAATATTCATTTATCATGATATCGCTTCAAATTCCGTATTTCTTTCGAAATACGTGAACGACTTGAAACTCACATCGCAAGAAACACAAGGTGGCTCTCCAACCTGTGCAGGTAATGTTGAAATGTCAAGTTTGAAAATTTTGTTAAACACCCAGGAAATTTGATAATCGTCTTCTGGTCAGAACTACGTCCACTTAAGAAAATAAAGTGTAGCTTTAAAACACGAAGTAGAGTTTTCGTGGAAGGATGCACTAATGAGCGTTGCAGATTTTTGCGTTTCCATTTCGATGCAGATTTTTACGCCATAATGTGCATGCAAACGATAATGTGCGCTAAAAATCGATAGAAAAACTAACCAATAATTCAAAGTTGCGGTGTTTTCGTTCGTTAGCCTCCATTTTGTCGGAAGTTTGTATCGGTGTACCTGCAGAGTTTACCGCAGGATTAAGTCACTGCGTCCATAATTGATTGGTGATCTAATGAGCAACAGAGTACGCGTGTAGTTGCAGTTCCAGCTCCGGGGTGGCGAAGTTTATTTACGACTTAGCGAGTCTGTACAGCAATTAAAATACAGAACTGTGAGCTTGGCTAATGAATGTTTCCGTACCAGAGGAATTATTCAAGGATTAATTAACTCGGAATAATTGCCAACCTCGAGAGTGTGATCTCATGAAAGCTCCAGGAAAAATGTAGTTTATTGATTTTTGTTTGATCCTAAAGAGTAAAGAGTGATTTCCCCCATCAAGAAATTAACAACAGCACTTCAACTTGACGAGCACAAAAGAATAGAAAATTATTGTATTGATCAGTAGTAGATCAATTGAGAATGTCTTTTTACAAGAAGTGGATTGCTGCTGAAAAATTCCTATGTAGATTTTCTGCTACTACAAAGGACCTGTGCGGTTTTGTCTAAGTCTAAGTACAGTTCATATGTAGATGGACGTCCATCCATGAATTCTTCGGCTATCAATAATACACACGAATTGTGCATCGATACTAAAATCAATTTTTTATTTTTTTTTACAACTGACACGTATTTTGTTCTGGATCCTGCCATTCTGAACTACCTTTTTGTTTAGGTATTGAATATTTTTTCAAGTAGTTCCATTATCATTTTATTGACTAGTGTACCCATGCCATCAATAATGATGGCAAATACTGTTGGAAAGATCTTATCTAATACTAAGAATGACCGTCGTGTGTTTATATATTTATTTATTTACATATTTATTTATTTATATGTTTCGTGCCACTTTAAAAAAAAATAGAGAGACCCAGAGCCCTGTATACTAAAGTCCGTATCGTGGATACAGAGTTCGGCGGGGTATTGCACTATGATTCGGGTACATTGTACCCGAATATGATACGAATTTCGCAGTCAATTGCAGCAGCAGAAAACTAAGTGTCTTAGTTTTCACTAGGAATGTTGTCATTAAATAAATACTCAATTAAAACGTTTTTCCTTTGTAAATATATATATATATATATATATAACTAAATATATTGCATTGCGTTCCTGTATGTAATTTTATTTAATATCTTTCCAACAGTATTTGCCATCATTTTTGATGGTACGGGTTTTATCACAAAATTTCGGCCGTCATTTTTGACGGTTGGGTACACTAGTAGGAAATAAAATTACAGTGAAGTTTTCATGCTTAAGCTTATTGCAAAGGTCACTTTTTTTCTGACAGTAATAGACACTTAGAATACAGTATTTTTGAGCCGCAATGGAAGTAGTTATAGCCATTCGTGTCATATCCTAGATACAGAAATTCGGCATTACTGAAAGCAACTGCGAGCTTGTGTATGTATATTGTAATATGCAATACCCCGCCGAACTCGGTATCCACGATACGGACTCGAGTATATAAGGATCTGGATCTCTCTATTTTTTTTTAAAGTGACACGAAACATAAATAAATATATAAATAAATATATAAACATACGACGGTCATTCTCAGTATTAGATTTCTAAAAGCTGCCCGTCATGTGTTACAAATCATGAAAGCATAGAACCTAATGTATTATTTTTGCATCTTGCACATCTTCCATACAATATTTCGCTGCGCCACGTCCACTTTAACACGTCTCGCCCCCTTCAAGTTCTGCTTCACCTCGGTCTTTCAAAAAGGCATCATCTTCCTCCCTTACAGTCACTCATGGTTTTGAGTATCATTTCCCCTTTTATCTGGTCTCGTGCTGTCTCATTTATCACTTTCCTCTTCTCGTCTCGACAGCATCACACATCTCCAACTCAACATCTCGAGTAGACCACAAGACTGCGTTGCGGGGGCGTAGTGGGATCCGCTGCGTAGGCGCTGTTTGGGCGCACATTACGCTGTTTAGAGAGCTATATCTCTCAGGCCTCAGCACCGCCATCCGCACTTCTCGAGGCTTGCAGTCTGCCGACCCCGCCGTGTCGACAAAATATGTGTGTTGTCCTATCGTGTACTCTGGCCCGAAATTTGCCCAGTAATTCCACTATATAATGATAGTTTGTTGCTTGCTTGCTTGGTGCGTCTCTCTGTCACGCTATTTAGGATTTTGATAGGAGAAAATCCGGTAAGGTATCCGAGTGCATGTATTGTAAGCATTGTGTTGTGGATACCAAAAGCACATCCTTCAATGTGAGAACTCCTTCGCAAAGCCCGCGTCCACCAGGAAATCAAACGAAAATTTTCAGTAAAAAACGTGAGTTTTCACGTGTGGGTTTACTAGTTTTTTTTTTAAACACATTCAGTAGTTTGTATCTTTGTATGGTTTAGCTTTGTTTGCTTTTGTAGCATAAACTAAGATACATTACGTTATTTTCATGCTTCATCGTTGTCTCTAACTTCTATCTCTCTTCACAACTCTTTACCGCATCGACTTTCACTGTGCCTTAATGTTTTACAGAGTCAACTGAAATTATTACTTACTAGTATACCATCACGTGAATAAATGAACGTGTTTTTAATGAACTTTTTATCTTTATTTGCCCGTCGGCACTCCTTCTCTGAAGGAGATTCAGTATTGAAGAAGAAAACGGGCCACAATACAAAAGTCAATACTTAACCTAAGATTGACACCGTATTTCAGCTCTTCTATAATGTCTTGTTTGAAATTAATTTTCCATGTGTAATTCAGTAGTGGGAGGGGCCAGAAATCAATTTATTTAGAAATAATTACTTGGCTACTATTATTATACAGCGCACAATAAATAGATGACTGCATAAATAAATAGGTACTGGAACATTTCCTGACTGTCAATCTTAGTGAATATACTTTGGGAAGCCAAATTTTTCCTAGGTATCCTTATCTCACTCTGCAGAACTGACAAACGCTCATAGAAAGACTAGTGTGGGATGTCATTATAGTTTGGTGCTGTTTCTTATTGTGCAGCAGAGTTGGGGTGCGAATATCTTCAACCTATCTTCTATTCTTTTTTAAATCTCATTGGAATTATCACCGTCGTTGTTGAGAAATGTTTCACGCAGTTCCAATGAGAGAACTCTTTTTAATCAATTTACTTTACTTAGCAAAATCAGGATTATAGGAAAAATTATTCTTTATTAGCCACTTCTTGAAGGGATGAGACACAAGCCTCCGTGCACTGTGTACCATTGCTCTCATGTGAGGACTCCGTCAGTCAGCTTCAGAATATCATGAAGTATCCATGCACATTTTGAAGTCAGTTTACACCTTTCATTTCTTCGCTTACAAAATGAAGCGATATTACAGTGTTTCGAGTTTTTATAATTACAAAGGATAGAAAAAATGTTCTTTGTGGATAAATTTTCAGTGACACAAAACATTATTTCAGTGAAAGTCAGTGGTCACTTTTATTTCACGAAAGATTGAGCCAATTCTACGAGCGCTTGAAAAAATTTAAAACACCTTGAAAAAATGAAGAAACCGACTCGATATTTGAGATCCAAATATTGAATCGTTCATTACTTTTTATCACTCATTAAACAACCCTGTGTTCACGTACACAGTGCATTAGTTTCTTATTGAATTTTGTAGTTTGATTCTGACTTTCACAAACATTAGTAAGTTTTACGATTATGACGAAAATCCCATTTTACACCAGAAAACATGTATGACTGGCATCTATGATTTGTGTAAGCGTATTAAAATCACAATTACATATGAGAACACAAAATGAAAAGAGACCAAGACACTTAACCTGTTAGCGGTCACCGCTCACTCGACAGTAATAATACTATTGTCATATTACAAATGTAATATGAGAGTAATAACAACGTTAATTGAACTAATAAATATTATAACATCATATGATGTTAACGCCGCTGTGGTACCGTCGCGCATCTACATCATTTGGTGTAAATCGCCGTTAGAATGCAACTCGTACAAACATCATATGATGTAAATAACGCTTAACAGGTTAAAAGTGCATTTTATATATATATATATTATATATATTATATATATATTATATATTATATATATTATATATTATATATATATTATATATTATATATTTATTATATATATTATATATATATATATATATTATATATATATTATATATTATATATTTATTATATATATTATATATATATAATAAAGGGTGTGGCAAAAGTCACACGATACATTTAGAATTAATTTATGCAAAAACTACTTGAGATGGAAACTTCGGGTGAATTGCAAACGAAAGAAAGGGTTT
>VCRD01002611.1:23951-54916 GCA_006783055.1 Trinorchestia longiramus
ATATGTTAAAGTATTTAATTTTAAGTTAAATAATTAGTTCTGTTAACTTAATTTGTGATTTGTTCTCAGATCACGGTATGTAATGGCAAGTCAATAAAGACAACTTCCAACGACCTCATCATTTATCCTACGGGGCACGCTTAAGTCCCGGACAATTAGTTTACTTCCCTAACGTTTGCTGGAAACCTGTCGGAGTTTGTTGTGGAGTCTGATCAGAAGCCGGTAGAGGTTAACTGAATCCAGCCTGACTGAGGCTGGGCTGGAGCGGTGGTGCAATGACGGTTTATGCGGTTGCCTCCTCTCGTATGGCGGATGTGTCCCATGGACACATCCCAGGATCGTCGCATGGAGCTCACCATCACCCTTACTCTAAGAATGTTAACCTTAAGAATTTGAAAAACCAATGTACTAAATGTCTATGTACTGTGTACTTGATTGGAAATAAAGATTGTTTTTTTATCGTTTTATGGCTCTCACCCGTTGGCTGGAGGAAGGTCGAGTTTCACAGTAGAGTGTTCTTCGATGCAGTTATTGTTCTTCGGTGGGGCAGTATATTCTTCACTGGCTGTTTTTCGAGCTGGATATGAATGTTTGACAGGAGAATGTTTCTTCACAGCAGTTGTTTCTCGAGCTTCATATGAATTTTTTTGAAGGAGGGTATTACTTCACAGGGGTCACCACTTTAGGGAACGTTTTTTTCCCCGTTGTCGTTGTTTTGGTGGGGGGTGTTCTTCTAGGGAAGTGATACGATCGGCTCCGTAGCTTGCAGATTTATTTATGAACACGATCAAAATTGAAGAAGTTAGGGCCAAGATCAAGAACCTAAACTGACAACTTGAAATCCGTAAAACCGAGACTGGAACTGAAACTGAAACCGAAACCCGTCAGAGAGAGACTGAAAGCGCTAATAGAATTGCTGCTAACTGGGCGATAGCTGAGACCGAACTGCTGGGCACTAAGCCCCAAAGGCTCGTGGTTCACTATGATCTTCTATAGACGAGGGTTACAATTTGAAGTTGCAACTATGATTAAATTTTCCACTTTAAAATATTAGTTTAAAATGACGTGAAATACGTATAAAACTTAACTCTAAAATATTACTAAAATATATCATATTTTTGTAGAGACTCCAAGATCATTCTAAATTAATTACGATATTTCTGAGACACTACACAAGTCATTTAATTATGTACTGCATATACTGTATGTTATTATTGCATTTGTCAGAATAATAAAGTACATGTGTTATTCTGAGTACATATACTGTACTTATTAATGTGATATTGTCCTTGAGGCCTCAAGGCCATCTTTTCAAAGATGTGCTGTAAACTAGAGTGCATTTTCTTTTACTACACAGCACAGTATATACTGTGCACTGTACAATTGTACAATAAAGTACCATCAGCTTGGTCGACTGGTGAGCGAATCCGCTTGCGATGCGGGAAGACCCGGGTTCGAAACCCATCACCGCCGTGGTCTGTTTGAGCTTGATCAGCGGTGGCTTGAATTACGGCATGGGACTTCGGTATCGACCGAAGAATGGACCAAAAGGTTCGTTCCTAATGCTTCATTCTATTCTATAACACAGTACAATAATTGTACTGGTCCATACAGTTTTCTTAGGAGATTGTAAAGAGCAGTATGTAATCTCTGCATTTCTTTAGGGGGCTTGGTATTGTATTATAATTTTTGCTCATTGTGGTGGATTCCCTCTCCCAATACCCACTGATACACAGCAAGTGTATATGTAGGGATTTACTTACATTCTGGGGAGGAATTAGCTACACAAGTTAAACAGATGAATGCTAAGCAGTCATGTTGACAAAAATGGTGTACTGGAAACAATCTTTATATTTATAATGAATATGAATGAAAATTGCAAAATTTTTGCTAAGCAATACTACTTTACTAGCATTACTGAATAATAATCTTCAAAATGAATTAGTAAACCGCTTTCTTATCATTTTAGTATTTAGTTGCACGATTCCAACAAAAATTTACATGGAAGTAATAGTTTAGGCTTAAACACTTGAAGTAAAACTGATGAAATTCAGTTCAGTGAGTCTAGATATTTAGATATATTTCTGCTAATAAACAGTTATTTCAAACTTTTTAGTCAACCTTGTATTCATTCATGTACTTTTAATCAAAAATCCAGAAATAAAGCATTTTAATCCGGAAACACCATATATACCGGTCATAATTCCTGGGTTAACATGTAATAATATATATCACAACATACGCATTTCTCTATTTGAAATCTGTCCTACAATAACATGTAAATTTTAAAATTACAAAATCAATACTACCCGGCTAATAAACACCGACCGTAAAACAAGTACAGCCTACGCTCGTACGACATACACAATAAACTGACCCTACTGAGAGGACTCAGCGGATCGATCTTAATCATTATGGAACATTGGTGACATTAAGCTATATACGTTAGCAATACTAAACTTATTTATATCCAAAGATATAATATATAGGAGAGGTAAGACATTCAAAACAGGGCGTCACTTCTCCCTACATCAAGGTTCGAAGCAATTATGTCCAGGCCCCGGGCGGCTATGTCTCTATACTAAAGAGTTCCTGTGGAAATTCTACGGAAACTGTCGGTTTAGATTTAAATAATTTGAAATTATTATAGATTTATTTACTAAAGATTCACTACAAATAATTGTGTTTTTAGATGAATATATTTCATTAATATATAGAGAACTTTCATTCTGTATCTTATCCACCGATAACATGACCCAAATACTGCCCGTTGAAATTCTGTCGTTTAAAAGTGATAAAATTAAGGATCTTTAGCGTCACGAGTTTAGAGTCACCACTTTAGGGAACGAGCCACTTTAGGGAACGCGTTATTTTTCTGTAGTGATTATTTCGTGGGTGGCGTTCTTCGAGGGAAGTGATACAATCGACTTCGTTGCTTGCAGATTTATTCATGAACACCATCAAAATTAGAACAGCAATTAGGGCCAAGATCGAAGACCAAAACTGAGAGCTTGTAATCAGTAAACCGAGACTGGAACTGAAACTGAACTGAACCTGAAACTGAAACCTGCCCGGATAAGGACCCATAAGTAACTCGAAATAAATACAGAATTTAGCAAAAAAGGAATTAATATCACGAGACAACATTATAAGACAACTATGGAGTAAAACACTATGGCATCGTACTTAATTAACTGGCAGTCAAAGAAATACAAAAAACGAGATGCGGATATGTAGCTTCTACCCGGGGCCATAAAATTTAATAACCGTATCAAAATGGCTGGTCGATCTTTCAGTATGCTTGTCATAAAATACCCGAACGTAGAGACTTGAGTGAATCGAAATTATACAATGAATTTAATAGCTGATGCAAAAGTTATTATTCAGAGTGTTCTATACTTGGATTAATTTATAAATCTTGGAGTAATGCAAATCAAAGCACAACTTCATATCTAGGCAAAGCTAAAATGATAAGTTTAAGGAATATATGGTAGGTAAGTGAAACGCATTACTTCCTAGCACATGGTCAATGGAAAACTTACCCATCAGAGAGACTGAAAGCGCGAATAAAATTACTGTACACTGGGGAACGGTTGCGAAGGAACTGACGGGCACTTAGCCTATAGGCTCGTGGTTGACTATGGTGTTCTATAAACGAGGATTACAATTTGAAGTTGTAACTACGATTGAATTTTTAACTTTAAAATACTAGTTTCAAATGACATGAAACGTATAAAAATTAACTCCAAAATATTACTAAAATACCTCATATTTTTGTATCAGCTCCTTGATCGTTCTAAATTAATTACGATATTTCCGAGTCTCTACAGATCTATGGAATAAAATAAATTTTTCAGTTCTACCCATGGTACTTCAGAATCTAAATATTTTTCATGAATATATACAGAACTTCCATGCTGTATCGTACCTACCGACAACACGGTCATATAAGAGAAGAAATCTAATGAAGGAAAAATTTAGTATGTATTGCATTATGATCCGGCGCCTTTGGTATCCACAATACAATGTTTATAATACATGAATAACCGTTCTGATTTCAGTTCAACAATTTTTTTCAGTAATAGATAGGAAGTAATGGAACGGACTAACACGGGTAAACGAGGGAGCGAGAGTAAAATGGAGATACATTGTCTATAATATGTATATGTAAATGAGAAGAAAATGCAGAGAACGGAATCCGTGCTTAAAGTCTGACTTCGGCGAGCAATACTCGTAGAGGTATTCACTCCCTGAAACCCTAGAGATTTGCCACTTGATCCAAAACTGAGATATTTAAGAACTAAGAACAAAACTTGCACACACGGCATACAATAAACAATCAAATAATAATAATGACCGTCGTGTGTTTATATATTTCTTTATATGTCTCGTGTCATTTTCAAAAAAATTAGAGAGATCCAGAGCCTTATATACTAGAGTCCGTATCGTGGATACCGAGTTCGGCGGGGTATTGCCCTATGATTCGGGTACATTGTACTCGAATATGACACGAATTGCTGAGTCAATTGCAGCAGTAGAAAACTAAGTGTCTTAGTTTTCACTAGGAATGTTGTCATTAAAGATATACTCAATTAAAACGTTTGTCCCTTGTAAATATATATATATATATATATATATAACTAAATATATTGCATTGCGTTCTTATATGTAATTTTATTTAATATCTTTCCAACAGTATTTGCCATCATTTTTGATGACACGGGTTTTATTACAAAATTTCTGCCGTCATTTCTGACGGCTGGGTACACTAGTTTAGAATAACACGGGAATAATACGGTGAAAGAAATAAAATACAAGTGAGGAACATGTAGCAAGAATAGTATCGCTCTATATACCATTCATATCATATTGTATATTGCATTGCATTATCTTAATTCTAATCTCTTTTCGTTATAGTGGCAAATATCTTTTCAGTATAAATTAGCAATAATGTCATTTCCGTCTGTAGAAATTAGCGCAATAATCATTATAGAAATTTACCATTGTTTTCTATAGATCCTAGTTAATTCTCTTGATAACTTAGTGACGCATTTTACTTGAAATTAATAACCAGTTCTAGTTACCAATAATAACTTAAGATACTTTGTGGCAACATTCAACAATCGTTCTAGCCACGGCTGTGGCGACATCGACCACTATCATCATTATTGAATTGTTTGTTGGATGGTAAGCATTCTATTTTGTGCAT
Organism: Trinorchestia longiramus; assembly: GCA_006783055.1. Classification (NCBI taxonomy): domain Eukaryota; kingdom Metazoa; phylum Arthropoda; class Malacostraca; order Amphipoda; family Talitridae; genus Trinorchestia; species Trinorchestia longiramus. The sequence goes on from VCRD01002611.1 coordinate 29,161, forward strand.
TTTTTAGACTTGTAATTTTTATACTTAAACTTTGTGTTCTGTGATATCGGTGTTCCTTCAGCATCTACTTAGACCTTGCCATTGTCTAATATATTCGTGTCTAATTATACTCGAGTAAGCCAAGTGCCATCTATGTATTATTTATTATTGATAAGGAAACTGTGATGATATTGTGCTTGTGCGTTAAATGTAGTTATTTCGATAGTGTTCTCAATCCTTATGCCCATTTCCATTTTTAAAGAAGGAATCTCACTAGTCCAGAGCAATTCTATCAATATTGCATCTAGTCTGCAGTGACTTCAGGTGTATTTGTTTACATCAATATCGACGTAAGATATGTGTTTAAGGCCTGTCTTGTCATAATGTCATATGAACTCAATGGTGTCGAAGTGATTTAAATAAGGATGCAGTTTTAGCATTCCTATTCTTAAGTATTTTTAAAACTTGTGTTAATTCTTAGAATTGTCCTTGAAGGTTATTTTTCTAGAACTTGTAGATATCTAGACTTTGAGTCAATAAATGGTGCTCAGAATATTTGTGTTCATATGAAACCTCTTAGGCAGCCATGTCAAAATTTCTAGAAAACCTATTATTTTTTCATAGTGATGTTTTTAGTCATTGTTTTGTAGGATGGGTTTTTTCCTTGTACTTGGTAGCATGTGATTATCAGCTTCATTACTCTCATCCCTAATTTATGTATGAGAAGTACTAACATATGTGGAAACTAAATGCAAATCCACTATTTTGTAGATATTGCTAATTTAGGTCTCTTAATATTAAAAGGCTCTAAAGTGTCATGCGTTATGTTTAAATGTTAATTTATTTTCTTTTGTGTTGTTTATGCAAGTGTGCTCACACAAATCAATACAAATCTTTGTGATTTATGTCAGGGATATAATTTAACTATCGTTGCTAATCTGATATCTTGTAAAATCAATTGTAACTCGAATGTTCTCCTGTCAGTGTGAGAGAACTAATGCTGTACAAATGTTAGTGAGTCCTTAACTCATTGTAAAGAAGTTGTTGGATTAGATCTTGACAAGATAATTCTACTGAATAATATTAACTGGTGCTACCTTCTGCAAGTCAATCATTTCGTAAAGAGGAGTTGCATTGATGTTTGATGAGGCATATGAATCCTGGATAGGATGCTCAAAATTTCGCCTTGTTCTCAGGCCTCCGGGGAGGAGTCATCCACCCATGCTTACAATTGCTTACTACTGTATTAGAACTACTCACAACAGACAACTTACTGCAAACTGCTCACTGCAAACTGCTCATTGCAAATTAGAGCTACCATCACTGCAGTATAAAACTCACTGTATGTGATACGCCAATATCTACTCACTGTAAGTGATATGTTAGTTGTATTTGACACCCTCACTGTCAATATAAATTCACTGCCTACATACTACTTATTGCACACGGCATCCTGTATTCAAACTAACTACTCGCTGTGTTTGTTGATTACACCAATTGCCATCAATGAAGTTCTGGGCTGGCCCTGTCCTGGATTGTGCCATCCTTACCTCCTAGAAGCTTCAAACTGCTCAGGCTGCTCAAGATCATCTAAATCATTTAACGTGCCACCTTACTTAAATAAAGCTAAGTCACATTCAGGAGTCCTCTCATTTCCCTCATTCAGGTCATACAGGCAAAGAAAAATAAAACCTGATAAAAATATTACTGTAAAGTTTTTGGTCGCTGAAAATCCCACCAGCACTCAAATCTTACCATACCCATAACTTTACAAACAATATAATGGAAAAGTGCAGCAATGAATTTTTTTAAAGTCAATCTCTGTTTTGATTAGGCAATCAATAAACGATTTATTTGTTTGCGAACAGTCAATATGCAACAGAATGCATAAATTGACATTTAGAAAAATTGGAGAAGAGATCGACACTTTTGGTAGGAACAAGGAAGAGGTCTGCAGTGGATTGGTGGGGTATGTAGAGCACTGTTGGGTGTCAGAGCTTCGAGAAGCTTGTGCTGCTAAGTCGCATCATTGTCGACGTGTCTGGCTACTTTTTGTCGTGTCGGATTACTCTCGCCTCCCCTTGGATCTACAGTTGAGTTCATTGTCTCCAGCATTTAGTTACGACCGCCATCGTAAAAGGGCGTCTTTATATCGAAGTGTTGTTTGTGAGTCGTGTTTGTGTAACTCATTGGTGTGTTGGAGGAGTTAGCAAAACAGACAAGAAGACAAACCACCGGTGACGTGCACGTGTCATGTTAAATGGATTGACGGACATGCGTGTGGGGAACTCGATTGGTTGTGCACGCGTACGTTGGGCGAGAATCTTAATAGCCAAAAATAGGAATCAGATGGAAATTACATTGTATATTTTTAGTAAAACTCTCATGAAGAACGCACTACAATTTAGGTTTTATAAATATTCAACAGGAAAATGAGTTAATCCACAGCAAAATGAGTTTTTGCTCGTGTTCAAGAATTTGTTCTTGTGCGTAGAGTTAAAGTAGCAAAGTATCGGTGATCGAGTAGCATACATTCAATAAATGCCAAGATATTATTCAAGTGATCCGATAACGACATCTACCAGGCATAAATTGCCACAAAATTTTGATTATTTCATTCAAATCTATACCATTAATGAGTGAATGTTAGGGTACGACAAATGATAATGCCTGCTTCATAACAGAACACATATTTACTCAGAGTAGGTAGTATATAGCTTTATCTTTGCCCATGTCGCGGTGACAAACGTAATGAAAACATAGTTTTAAACACGAATAATGCATGATAGTGTTGAACGTTTAAATGGTCCACCTTGAATGTGTTTGACTTCTGTATGTTAAATGTTAATACATCACGCTGTGATAAATGCTCTTGTAACGGAATGTGTTTTTGAGTCTTCACAGCGCTTACGCTTGCTTCGGTCTCAACGTTAGCTTGCTGTTACCATGTATAATACATATTGGCGTTCACACAAACCTAAATACTGACTGGGTTTACTGAAAATAAATTGGGTTAGTGTTATCACGTTATTGTGATTTTTCCTAACCTCTACACAGATAGTACACGAACAAACTTTCAGTGTTAGGATTTGCCTAATTTAAGATTGACACCTGGCAAAACGGCATCATATTCCGTTTTCTTCTTCAAGAATACAAAATCTTCTGTCAGGTGCAGAACGAGGCGGTAACCCTTTTTCTTAATTTCTTCTGAAACTTCACGATGTTTTGAAAGATCTTTCCACTCGAGGAAGATGACCTGTGAGTAAGAATATAAACTAAATTTTTCTAGTAATAAAGCAACGATTTTGATTATGGTGGACATTTTGTATGATATCAGATCCGATATAACATTAACATAACGTTAATTTCTTCCCATCTTCTTTGTTATGGTACAGAAACTGACAGTATTCACAACCGACTTAAACTTCAAGTATTGGTGATCGCATCGACTATGTACTCGCCTGTATGTCGAAGAATGTGAAATCCAGGGTCCTGATGATGTCCATCTCAGCTCCCTCCACGTCGAGAACAAGAAGGTCGACCCGCTTGAAGTTGAGGGCCAGCAGCAGCGTGCTCAGAGGTATACACTGAACTTGCTTGACGGTACTTTTCAACAAATTCTGCACGGTTGGACAGGGCAGCAAAACAATTTTATTCCAGGCTCATAATTTTTCCAAAACATAGAAATAAAAAGTGAATTAAGGGAAAAAAGGACTTATATTAAAAAGTATCTAACAGGCGGAAGTCTCAGCAGCTTTATTCAATTTTAAAACATTAATCAATCAGACGATTTTTTTTAATAGGGAGTAATCCTACATTTCAATTCATCTACTTCATTAGTATAGAGTTAGCATAAAAGTCATCTAATTCTAATCACTGATAAGCATGGGCCAGTGGATTGACCCGACTAGCAATGCAAACCAGAGCCCATCATTTTTATTAAAGCCTGCGTTGTAGATCTACATTTCCAAGACTTTATTTCGATGTAAGCCATGATTTTCATGTCTGCTGAATATTACGTGTGACTAAACACTCAAGTGGTAAACACGTGAGTACTTGCTATCATTTATTTCAATGAAATACCTTGAGAGACCATTAAAAACTATTAAAAACTTTTGGAATGGGAGCGTTCACTTAATTGTTGCGTTTTCCTGGAATAGTCTGATGCACTTGGTACGCTAGAAAGGACAGCGAAAAAAGAACCCCATATGTATTTCTATTCTCATTCCCTAATAAAAATTGTGAAAAAACTTTACCCAAAATGCTACCTTGTACTGCATCTCTAATTGGCTTCCTATAAAACGAAGCGAAAGCTCTAGCACTTTCATGGACACTTAAAAATAGCAATTTGTTTACAGGAATCGAGACACACGCTCTTTTTATTCCCTGCTATAACTTATTTCAGAACGTATTTTATTTTCAATATGACGTCCTCGCATTTAATTGATATATAGTTTATTTTGAATACGTTTTCTAATATCTATGCAACACAAACTATCATATTGTTGAACAATCCTTGGTACTGAGATAGGCATAAAAAATTATACATAAATTGCATTTTATAATGGAACTTTACGTTGTTTTTTCAGAAATAGTAATGTGCTTATTTAAATTTGTATTAAAATGAAATTTGTGGGGAATCAAGTAAAATTTCTCAATTTCTCGACTTCAGTATACTCTGTTTCGACCATCAGCAGCACAAGGATCGCTTACACAATCATTGTCATAAAAATCAGCGTCATCATCATCAATACGATCTTTTTGCAGTAATTAAGGTTGTGTAGCTCGTTTGCCGAGTCCGTAACTCCGACTTAATGACTGCGACTCCACGGCTTTGAATTTCATGACTCCGAGTCTACGATTCTGATTTCACAACAACCGCTCTGTAGTCCTGGGAGTCACTCATCCATGTCAAGATTACTTTTCAGCTGTCAGTTATTCAAATAATTACAGGGATCTAAATTTGCACCTCTTTGGAATTGGTGAAGTAAACATAATCTGAAAAATGGAAAATGCTAACGGATAATGTTATTACTCTGACACTTTATAGTTGATATATAACTTCTAACCAGATTCAATCCATGTTTCCTTATCTCATAAACTTCATATCTAAACAATTGTTGCACTTCAAATAGATTTGAAGCAAATAAATATCAATTTTCTCTGGAAACAAAAACATTTTCGAGGAGAGGTCGAGGGCACTGAGAAGTATAATGCAACAGAGAAATGAGTGATGTGTATCTCATTTCAAAGAACTACACGAAAGGCGTTAAAGTATGTGATAACTTAGCAACAGCCATCGAAAGAAATTTTGTAGGTTTACTAGTAATGCTGTGGATAGTTAGAACGAGTCTTACTCTTTTTCTTTTTTTAGAATGAACACTGACCGAGTTGAGTCTGTAACGTTGAAGCTTCCCCATAGCCCGGTGTTTGAAGCCAGCAAAGTTCGTGGAGGCTACAGAGAGGTGCGACGATTTCGTTGCAAATAATTCCTGCAATGCAATTCAAAATAGATATGATATAAATCACAACTCTCGATTATATAAATGATACAATTGTCTCCATTTTCTTAACACTATGCTTGATGTGCCCCAAGATTTGTTTCTAAAATATTTGTGTGAAAAAATATTCGATTTCTTCACGGGCTGAATTTGTACAGAGGGCTTTAGAACCAAATGTGTTTCAGGACAGCGTGATAAGAGGCTGTCTGCAGTATGTTCATCAGTGTGGTCTCTATAATGACCTAATTTTTTAAATGATAAATTCGTTGTATCCTGGGGTGTAAATTGGTTCCTTTAGATGTAAAAGCAAGACATAGAGCGATTTGTTACTTATTGGCGAGTTGTCAACTGGCCAACTTAATTGTATGTTTGTATCTTTCAAATTATATTGGAATTGACCAGCTCTGTTCGAAAAATTCTCTAATTGCTCTTATAATTTAGACACAGTTTTTCTACATGAAAACGAATGTTTGAAACTCTTAGGACCCTTGAAATTTATAAAAAATAAATAAGGATCACTCTAATATTTACGGCATACAGCTTACGAGATGGAAATGGACTGAGCGAAATATGTACATCTATCAATGACGAAGAGAAATTTTTCTTCTCTCGGTGCATCATACTAAGGAAAAATTAATAATGAGGTACAACAGTTCCATCCCCTTCATCTCTATCCTAGGTTGCAGCTCCAGGTCCTAATTATTAGGGGAATAGGTCTAAGTTGATGGGTATATTGTTTTAAGTTGAGCCCCAACTAGTTAACCTTATGGCTGCAAGTTGAACCCCAACTTGATAATTATTATCCTTAAATAATGGACTTATTGGTTAATTTAAGGAATCTGTGGCTGAAAATTTTCCCGCATATAAACTGCTTGAAATATTAAAAAAATAAAACAGATATTGCGCTATTTACTTAAGCTAATTTCGAGTCAATGGACGGACTCATTGAGCCAACGCTAATTAAACGTATAATAAAACATGAGTTATCTTTTTATCTCTGAAATTTGCCTACTATGTAATTCGAAAAAATGCAAAATTTTCTGGCACTGAGATAGCGAAAGAATTAGTGGCTTAGTATCATAAAATGAACACTAAATACATCCTTAATAGTGGAGGTTACAGTCCTAAATACTATACATCGAACAGTGAATATTAAGAGCCGTATTCCGGCTAAAATAAGAACATTTTAAACTCTTATAGACCCAAACAAAAGTGGAGTCTTGGCTGATTCGTGCAAATCCCTTGATAAATTTGCTTATGCTAATTTTCCGCTCACTGAAGATCCGACGCCTAGAGTACGATAAACGCTGCTGTCGGTACACTAGTCCAAGTATGTTTCTATTGTGTCATGTATTTAATGAATACCATTTTCAATAAGCTGTAGTGTTATTGTGGAGCCTCGAAAACTACTTCGTACATCTAGGAAAAAACAAACGTAAGAAGGTAACTGAATTCCTTTTAGGTATAAATGAATTATACTCTGAATTTTCAATTAATAATGCAAGCCCCTTAAGACTAGTGACCATGCTTTCAGCGACAACTAAATCTATAGGTGATGTGTAGCAGATGTTTGGTTTATTATAAAAAAAATCAAACCAGATTCAATCAGCGTTTCCTCATCTCACAAACTCCACATTAAAAGTGTGCTCGTAAAGATCATATGTACAGATTCCTGATTTCAGTTTCCCATACACTATGACTTGATGCATAAAATCTAATGCATATTGTACCTGCACATAAGCCTACCATTGAAATAAATTTATAAATACAAATGTAGTTTAAATTATGTAAGCTTTAAACTACGCTTGCACACAGGCCTACAATTGAAGGAGAGGCCTATACTAGAAGAGTAGGCCTACACTAGAAAAGTAGGCTTACACTAGAAGAGTAGGCTCGCACTAGAAGAGTAGGCTCGCACTAGAAGAGTAGGCTCGCGCTAGAAGAGTAGGCTCGCACTAGAAGAGTAGGCCTACACGAGAAGAGTAGGCCTACACAAGAAGAGTAGGCCTACACTAGAAAAGTAGGCTAACACTAGAAGAGTAGCCCTACACTAGAAGAGTAAGCCTACACTAGAAGGGTAGCCCTACATGAGAAGAGTAGGCCTACACTAGAAGAGTAGGCTTACACTAGAAGACTAAGCCTACACTAGAAAAGTAGGCCTATACTAGAAGAGTAGGCTTTCACTAGAAGACTAGGCCTATACTAGAAGAGGAGGTCCACACTAAAAGAGTAGGCCTACACTAGAAGAGTAGGCCTACACTAGAAGAGTAGGCTTACACTAAAAGACTAGGCCTATACTAGAAGAGAAGGCCTACACTAGAAGAGTAGGAATACACTAAAAGACTAGGCCTATACTAGAAGAGGAGGCCTACACTAGAAGAGTAGGCCTACACTAGGAGAGGAGGCCTACACTAGAAGAGTAGGCCCACACTAGAAGAGTAGGCCTACACTAGAAGAGTAGGCCCATACTAGAAGAGTAGGCCTACACCAGAAGAGTAGGTCTACACTAGAAGAGTAGGCCTACACTAGAAGAAGAGGCCTACACTAGAAGAGGAGGCCTACAATAGAAGAGTAGGCTTGCAATAGAAAGGTTGTCCCACCATAGAAGGATAAGCAGTAGGGGAGAGACAGATGTTTGCCAGCCATGCCCTCCTGTGCTTCTGCTGTAGTTGAGAGAATGCAACCTTCTCGGCCTCCACCAGGAGTCCTGACCAGCCTCTGGTCTTCTCAAGGCCCAGTGTGTTGGACATCGTCTCTCCATCCAGAGCCCCTGCCTCCACGAATATTCCTTCTCTCTGAAAAAAAAGAAAATTCTCTCTGAAAAGGGTCGCTTGATGGAAATCTATTTCATTATTGAAGTCGTATTAGTATTGTAATTAGTGTCATCATTATACTAATGTATTCATCATGATTTTTCAGAAAAATTATTCCATTTAAGCTGTCATAATCATTTTTATTCTATCAATATCATCATTATTATTATACATATAATAATAAAAATTATTATCTTCAATAAATTTCTAAGGATTACATTAATACCTCTGGAAAACTGGACTTTAACCTAAAGCACCTCCACGTTAAAGTACCACGAGATCCTAGTTATCTAATCGTAAATTAAAATCAACAAGTTTATCAATTCCTTTTAACGTTAAATATGTGTGTGATGGTCATTGAGGTAGATGGTAGATATTAAATGCCGTAGATGCTCATTGGACTACTCATTTCTCCACTGTGTAACTCTACAATGACTAACACATTCATTTAGACCGTTACACGTACTCAATACTTTACTCATTACTTCACGATACAACTCTGCATTGAGTTACACATTTACGTAGGGTATTTCACGCACTGTATTGTTGAAGATGAGTTGCGTGGCATTCTTGTAGAAAGTCTCGCTGGTGTGTACGTGGTTCAGCGCTATGTTTCGACGGCCCTCTAGAGCGTACGGCAAGGTTGATGGAGGGATTAGTACCTGACGAGGAGGAATTAGCACCTGACAAGAAGGAATTAGCACTGGAAAAAGAGGAATTAAGCTCCTGACAAGGAGGAATTATCATTTCATTAGGAAGAGTTAGCCCCTGACTAGTAGGAATGTACACCGGGCGAGGTAAAGCAATTGCAAGACAATATTTCTAATTTGTTGATAAAAGGGTTTTCAATTTTTCTATGATAACATAATCGAATCTATTATAGGGGTGTAGCCTATGGACGATGAAATTTACACTTGTGAGTTCAAGACTGATACAATGGTAAAGGGTTATTAATTTTTCTAGTTGAAAACCGTATAATGGAGTGATGATGCTCCTGAATCGGGATTTGAATCCAAGGTAAATCTTATGAGTTTTTCTGCCTATGAAACCTTTTATTTCAGGGTTGAGCCCTCTTTGTAAGACGGGAGGTAGGAGTTTTTTCTTCCAAGGAAGGTGGCTTGACTCACGCTAAGTAAACACAATTTAAAAAAGACTAATTTTGTCTGCAGCTCTTGACGACGACTTCAGAGAGTGCCAAAACAATGAAATTGCAGTAACTTACAGTCCTGCGAAAATTACTATTCATTACTGCCGTTGTAAGCGCTTGCTAAAGTCTTTAAAAATGGAACATCCACGGCCTGTATTCTATTATATAAGCGTTCCATGTTGTTCAGGAAAGTATAAACAATAATTTATTGTCACCAATTCTAAGGTATGTATTTTAGCATGGAGCTCCTCAGTGTAGCTATTTTATCACTCATTCCTTCATGATTATTCATAATTTCAGGTCGTAATTTTATAACGTTTATCCTAAATACAATAAGAACAATGGCTACCACAACACATGTACACATGTAAGACAATATACTGTATAATTTTAATCACCTGCACAGGATCTCACTTCTAATGCAATCAATCAGTTCAAACTTTATTTTCTGCAGAACTTTATGAAAAAGCTGTGCGTGAATCGGTGTATGTCAAGAACAAATCTAAATAATTATGTGGGTAACAATTTCTGAATCACTGCCAAGTATGAACGCATGAGACTTGGGTAGCAACCCAAGAATGGGCCAAACGGCTCGTTTCTATTGTTTTATTTTATTCTATCAAATTCATAAAGTATTTAAGAATTTCTGAGTTACTGTCATGTACAAATGAAAGCACCTCATTCATAATATAGTTAAGAACTAATGAATTACTTTTATGTATACAAGTACCTCATTTCTCACGTACTCCAGCAGTTCTGGATCGTCAAACTGCAGCGGTCCCTTCAGTGCTTTCAGCAGGTATTCTTCACAGACAGAAATGCAAAACTGAGGTAAGAATACATTGCATTAAAAGTTGTCTTGGTACGGAGTTATCTAACTTCAATAAGCCTCATCCTGCTCACCCAGGGCTATGACGGGCAAATTTTCTTTTCTCAAGCAAAAAATAACCGCAAGCACAGCTTTAATATTTTCAATCTATTGGATAAAAAAATCACAATATTTTTGACTTTTGGAAAAATTGATGTACTAGGACATTTGTCAACTGCTAGTCATTATCGATGCCACATTTTTCTAGTGATTTAATTTTATACACTCTAAACCAGGGACAGCCTTAGCGATTACTCAGGACAAATAGTGTGTGCACCCACCAGAATAGTGAGGAGTTGATGCAAATCCGGAGATTGAGAAGAACACCATCACTAACACTACCACAACCGCCACCGCCAGCGCGGCTATGCGAGAATAGAACGCAGCACACTGCCATTGAGGAGCTGAAACTGAGAGGAACAAGAATGAATTTTATGTTACAATATGCTTAAATAGTATAAGTATATTTCTGGTATGTGTTTTTGGGCATGAATAATGTGTCAGAAGCTATCGGAACGGACTTGAACCTCGACAGAACGGAAACTTTATCAATCTCACTATGAAGGAAACTTGACTAACCTTACATGGAATAAAACTTGACTAACCTTATAATGAATTAAATTTGATCGACTGCAGAAGGAGGAAACTTTTATGAACCTCACTAAACAGGAAACTTGGGGATAATGATTAAATTTGACGAGCGTTATAGGTGATAATGCACACTTCGAAAGACATGGGTAGACGAACAAAAAGATCCATGTGAAACATGGATCATTCATTCGTAGTTAAGTTCATGTTCAAAGTTAGGAATATCAACACTTAGAATCAAGACAATCACTTATTTTGGTTTTATGTCAGTTAACATCACAGTTTTCATAAAAGTGTATTATTTTCAAAACATCGGAGCTCACAAAACAAAGATATTGCGCCTTAATAATAAGTTCGGAAGCTCATTATCATTTCAATACACAACCTTCTCATGCAATTGAAAATCAACACAGAAGCACAAACATGGGTAACCTACCGACAAATATGAAGACACAAAAGTAAGTAGGCCCTCATGCAGAAGTAACGCCCGATTAAACATGGAGTCGCCTCTCAGAAACAACAGCATTCACATGGATCAAAATACAGTACATCATAACGTCCATCACACATCATAACTCACTCACTCAGACACTTGATGTTTAGAGCGACGTCACGGGCTCGTTTTGACGTGAGATGTGTTATGTTCATCAGAGCCATCGCTGACTTGCTGTTTATGCTCGACTGCAAGTCAGTGTCGTGCTGTCAAAGTGCTGCTTCCGAGACGTACAAGTGTGCTGTTGTTGTGCGGCAGAAGCTTTGCTTGTAGCTGCAGGATGGCTGTAGTCGCTGCAGAAGGGCTGGTTAGAGCTGAAGAACGGCTGTAGAGTTGTTGCAGAAATGTTACTTGTAGCTGCAGGATGTCTGTAATTGCTGCAGAAGGGTTGCTTTGAGCTGGAGGACGGCCGTAGTCACTGCAGAAGAGTTGATTGGAGCTGCAAGACGGCTGTAGAGTTGCTGCAGAAGTGTTTCTTGGACCCACAGGAGTGTAGCAGAGGCTCGACAGAATGTTTTCTGCAGGGCCAGAGACAGACGTGTAGCAGAGGTGGTGTAGCTGAAAGACCTGCAGCCAGAGTGGCTTGCTCAAGAGGATAAAATGTCTGGAATTGGTAAAGAGCAAATCGTTGAAGGAAGAGGTGTTTCGAAGCCATTTTCCTCATATGCTTTCTTAAACATAATTTTTGTTCGTTTTTGATCATGTAAAGGTAACGAAAAAGTTTGTGAAATTCAATCATAATTTGTTTTCCTCATGTTTGAGTTAAAACTTTATTACATATTCAAATCACATAGTAAATTGCACTTAGTATATACAGCATAGAATATAGTTTCTCTGACCACCTGATTTACTGAAATCTTTTCTCGTCAATTACCAGGAAAACCTGGTTAGAATTTTAAATCAGTTTGAAGAATCATAATCACTTTTAAGCTGCAATAAAATAATTCGTCGGGATTAACCGTAAAGTGTTTCTTCTGCAGCAGGAGTGTTAGCTCTTGCAGAGGCTTTCATTGAAGAAAATAAAGGTACACTGAAATTTTTTCTTATTAACGCATGTTACAGCTTTTTTATGCAAAATGGTATAAAATAACTAAGCTCTTGAAAGAGAATAGCTTCGGTAAGGGCGTGCCGAAAATCTGTTATAAATGTACATGCAAGTAATATTCAAAGCGTTAATCACCAATTAAAACCGTTGTCCCTTTCTTGTGAATTGACTTTTAAAAATCACTACTTTTCTTCCGATTATTAAACAATAGACTTATCTAAGAATGGAGAGGGAGGTTTTTTATTTACTGAAGGAACACCTGTAGTCAAATTGAATTTCTAAATACATATTGTTCGAAATTGAATGCTGGTAATTTGATGTGAGCGGTTCAGTCTTAATACATTCAAGCATCGTTATTTGTCATAATTTAAGATTTGAAGAATTTATTTATGAAGGAAAACGTGTATGAAAATCACGAAAACAACTGATCAATGCTGTAAATAATGACAAAATGCTATAAAAAGCACAACAACTTGTGACTAATGCAATTAATGAGGGTGAAAATGACGAGGGTTGAGGTTATTTTATAGTTCTCATGTACAATAAAATATGTAACAATGATTCAGAAAACCATAGCTAGCTTTGTGTGTTCTCGATTGAGTCGCTACACCTGAATTATTTCACTATTTCATACTTTTTAAGGTAAATCAAAAGATATTGGTGGAAAATAAACCAATCTTTTGATAACTTTACTCTAAAATCTACTTTGACACTTGCTAAGAGTGTACCATGCGGGTTATGAAAAATTTTCTTAAGCATCGTCTATGAAAAATACTGTAAACACTGTTGTACATACTGGCTATTATTCATATTGAATTCTCACGTAATTTTCAGTAGCATTTACTGCTATCGTTGGCTAGAGACAGGCCTAGTACGACTTTTGAATATGACGAATTTCCAAATATTTATCTTAAAAAAAAATAGTGAACTTAGATGAATGGTTCAGTTACTTAACATATTACCTACATACTGTATATACATGTATATCAAATTGATGGTTATACCGCGTATAAATCGATGAAACTGTTAACATTACATGTAATTTATTATGTATTTATCCATTCATTTCGTTAAGAAACTAAAATGCATTTTTTAAAATCATTATCCTTTACATTTGCAACATCAAGCACGCATACAACTTTACTGTTTCGAATGGTATTCGATTTAAAAAAGTACTAATTATTTGTGTGCACCAAGCTGCATGCAATGCATGTTAATTGTGCGTCGTGAGCCGTACACAACACACGGTGCACGTTGTTGTTAAAGTGATAAAAGGGAAAATGTTCATTCCGTGTTCCTTTAAGACAAGCAAACGACTGTTTTCGAGACTTCTAAGCTGAATTCTCTGCGGTCAAGGAAAAAAAGACATCCGAGTGAAGTTCCTGTGCAAAAACTTCCGAAGACTCATTAGCCAAACGTCCTTCTTGAATGATCGATGAAGATTTAGAATTACTCCACGTACTCGACGCCTTTTCTGCTTACAAATTTTATATTTTACCACGAAGCTGCTGCTTTCACACGTAGTAATCCAAATATTGATGACGCTATGGGGACGAAGCTTCCCAACTGTAGCAAGAGACAGGAAAACGCACTTCGCAGTTTGGATACGCTTTTCAGTTCAATACATTTTCTTCTGATACACGCCTAGTTTAGGCATCCGTGTAGTCTTAATACGCTCAGTTCTGATACGCTTAGTTTTGGTACGCATGATTTTATTCTGGATGTATTATTGATACACGCGTATTTTTTATTCGGATAATTTTGATACGCTTGTTATCTTGACTCACTTTTTCCTTCGATACTCTCCTGATTTAGATACACGCGTACTTTGAAACGCCTAGTTATGAGATGCGTAGTATTGATTCGAAGTCCCTTCAGCCAAGGGAGAATTTTCTGTCAAGCTACTCGAGAGAGTTAAAAGTCTACTCCTTATAATTCCATAAACCATATATACTTCGATAGAAAGGCATGTGTTCCGCCCGCCTCTTCTATAATATAAACGAATACAAGGCCCAGGTTTACTCGAGAATATACAACAGTTTATTGTATCATGTACACAGTAGTTTATTATATCATGTATACAGTAATTTATCGTATCATGTATACAACAGCTTATTGCATCATGTATGAATGCAACACTTTATTGTATTTTGTACACAGCAAGCCAAGTGGCATGGGAAAATATACAGTATAACAAATATGTATGTTACAGGGCTACAATGAAAGAACTAAAGAGGGAAAATGCATTTGCATAATTCAGAAACGGTGTGCAGTCTCAATTTATATCACAGTAAGTCATTAGAACTAACTTTTAATTACCTATAGCATTTCTACACGTTTCATACCGTCAAACCACCGTACAGTACAGCACAAAAAAGATCACCATTCAAAAAACTTTCACTCGCAGTCAATTCACAATTTCAAAACGTGAAAAATCTTTCTTAAAATATCCACGAAATATTCAAGATATTTTATTACTAAAACATTTAAAAGGCAGCACATCTAGGAGGCTTGTTAGTTCACGCGTGATTTCTTGTTTTGTTCTAGAACCTTGTGTTGATAAATTGTATTGCTTCTCGTGCACATTCGAGCTCCCAACGACTGACATTTTCCTTTGGTCATCAGTAGAAAATTTTTCATACGTTGTATTTTTCTAATATCGAACATGTTTTTTTTGCAGAATACATCGAATGTAAATGACATTATGAAATGTTATACTCGGATGCTCCATATTTACCTTCGATAAGTGCAATAGTTATAAATCTGTATATGAATTCCATATTTTAAAGAAACAGAACATAAATATTTTGCTACGCGGCCTAGATATGCAATGAATCTTATACAAAATTGTTTGCTCTCACAGCGATAACTCGTATTTATGTATATATGATACATATGTATGTACTCGTGTGCATGTATGCATGTATGTACGTATGTATGTATATATGTATGTATGTATGTGTGTATGTATATATGTATGTATGTATGTATGTATGTATGTATGTATGTATGTATGTAAGAATGTGTGTATGTACATACAGTGACACACAAAAGTATAGGATACATCACATTTTTTGTCATAACTTAAGTTTGAGCTTACAATTTTACCTGAACCTGGTCAGTATAGCATGGTTAGACGTATGTGGAAAGGAAAACTACAAAGTCAGTGTTTAAATTGTTTTATTGATCAGAAACCAAAGTGACCCTTTACAAAAGTATTCGACACATTCATTTAGTATTTTGTTGCGAATTCTCCATTTCAGTCAACTGCTTCTAGTCACTTTTTATAGTTGTGCACAAGTTATTTTTACAAAGATCTCCTAGTATTTGTTCTTATTCTTCCATGCAGAACTCCTAGAATTGATTGATATTTTGTGGATTCCTCTTGTGGACTTTATTCTTCAGAGTTTTCCAGAAATTCTGAATTGGTTTTGGACCAGGATACTGACTGTGTCGATTGAGGACTCCAATTTCATTATTTTTAAGCCATTCTTTAGCTAGTTTAGAGTGTGCTTGGGATCATTATTTCCTTGAAACACAAAATCGGGACTATGTTCCAACGAAACTTCAGATTTCTGAAGATTATTCTCAAGAATTTTCGTGTAAATTTGACCATTCATTCTACCTTCGATAGTTTTTAACTCACTAGTGCCGGTCGATGAAAAACACAACCTTAGATAGAATCAAATCCAAACTTCACTGATGGGATTGCATTCTGAGTATTTTGAGCGGTGTCATTTTTCCGTCAATCCAGCGGAATATTCCGATCTCCTTGCAATAATATTTTTTATTGTTCTCAAGCTTGAATGATTTTGCTCACAACAAATCGTTCGTCGACAAACAATGCAAACATTCCTGATGAAATTCATGACATTTTTACCTCATGTACCCATTGAAAAAATTGTACAAACCTGTATCTCGATTTTTGCTCAGAAGAAAAAGACTTGATTCCTGTTGATATTAATTTCTTGTGTCAACAAGCCTAATTACTGGAAATTTCCAATACTGATGTTCAAAATAAGGGTCAGTAATAAAATGTATCTCTGCGCAAAGCTTCAGAGGCTTATTCTACGTATAACTTCGAAAGAAAAATAATTATGAAGGGAAGTCCGAGCGATTCGAATTGACGATTGTTTGCGATGTATTTGGATCAACAACAAATAAAAGCTAAAAGATACGGGGTGAAACTTTTCATGTCGATGTTGCAAGAAGTAGTACACACTACAGAGAGACTTAAATGAAAACATGGAAACTTCGATTAAAATTCAAATACTTTTTGCGTTACAAAATTCAGATTAAAATACAGATAAGATTTCTCGAAAGAAATAGTTGAAGAAAGAACGAATAAAACTGTCGAGGACATTCGAAATGACACCAGTAAAGAAAGCAGGAGATCTTCTGTAGATAAAATAAAATTACACTTTGTGCTACTCTGCAGTTAATAAAATGAAAATCAAATTTTTGAGGGCTCTGCCGTAAATAAAGTAAAAATTAAACTTTTAAGGACTCCATGGTTCGCCTTGCAGTGAAGAGTTTCTCGTCTGAGCTTCTGTTTGCAAAAGTGGCGTCTCCAAATGAATTCGAGAAAAGTGTCGAGCTTGAATCGATTGCGAGGCTATTAATTCTTCAGGAGAAAAAGATCGTGTCTAGGTTTATTGATAGTCATAGAATTCAAGGCTTTGGGTTATAAAACAACTATTTTTCTAAAGGCGTTCGATTCAAGGGTGGACTACAGGCGCTTATGATCGTGCTTCACGGGGCGAGTAATATATTATAATTTACATGGTTATATATATACTATATATATACGTATATATATACACATATACGAATATGTAAATATGTATATAATTATCATGGTTATCATGCTTCTATTAGGGCTGCAATGCACTGGATCTAACTTTAGCTTGCGTTGTACATTAGAGTCAGTAATCTGTATCAGAACCAGCGGTGTACTTGAGTATCAGTGGTCTATTTCAGCAGCAAGCGTCTATTTCAACATCAGTGGTTTAGTACTTCAGTATCAATGGTCTACTTTAAAATCAAACATTAAAGCAATATATTAAAATATATATTATGAATAGATTCTTAATTCAATATAACAACTGTACACATATACGCTCACAAAACATACAAACTGACCACAGCATCTTTCAGGAATAATAGCTAGTGTTTGAAATTGCAGAAGAAAAAATCATTCAACCACAGACCTAGGAACTTACGCCAGGAAGAAGAAGAAACCTTCTCAAATATTTATTTTCTGGCATGATTGCAGGCAAAACAAAGATTTGCATACAACGATATTCAGATTGCGAGGGTTTGGACAAACATTGCAGAAAGAGTATAAAATCCTATCTTTGATGCTTTATTTCCCAGCTCCTGACAACAACACGAGGTTCAAGCGTCTTCTGCTCGTTTAGAAATCATGATAGGAACTGCTGTGGACTTGGGAGCCAGGAAAGAGGAGATGAACAGCCGATGTCTGAGATAAAAGGTGCAGTAGCTTCAAGTGTTTACTGTGCATTTAATTGTATCATATATACTATAGTTTATCGTTTCATACATACGATGGTTTTTTATATCATGTATACAGTAGTTCATTGTATCATGTTTACAGTAGTTTATGTATTGTTTCATGCATACAATGGTTTATTCTATCATGCATACAGCAGTTTATTTTACATTTTTACAGTAGTTTATTGTGTCATGTATACAGTAGTTTATTAAATCATATATACAATAGTTTATTGTATCATACATACAATAGTTCATTGTATCATACATACGTACACTAGTTTATTGTATCATGTATACACCAGAAGGATTCAAGGCTTAGGTTACAGCATCACTTCAACTTACAGAAGGCAGAAGTGATGTGGAGGCGGTATTTTTGTTGTTGTCTCAGGGAATTGAAATGCAAATCAAAATGAATGAATGATGAAGTGGTTCATTTTATTTTATCTCGCTAGAACACGTTGCACTACTTCAAATATCCAGGTAATCAATTCAGTATCAATGGTTGGTATAAATGGAAACTAAAATTGGAGCAATTAATCAAAAACAATCATGATTGACGGAGAAAATTAACGGACAATGAACAGACATATGCGGGCTATGATTTATTTCCTCTTTCAGCTCTATTAACAACGTTTTAGTTCACAGATTCCATTCTACTTTGAAATGTTAGAAATGTTAGAAAAATAGTAAGTTACGTTCGAAATAATAGTGAAAATCTGTTATGAGAATGATTGCGGTCGTCAGAAATGTAGAAAATTTGAAAAGTGTTTAAAATTCTTCATAGTAACACACTTCCCAGTTTGTTTTATTCGCATTTAAAACATTGTTGGAAGTAATCCCTTTCATATCAGCACCAGTTTGGATCCTCAATGTGTTATTTTTAAATCTCACTTTCAGTTGCTCTCTCGAAATGAATTGTACGAGAACTGTTGCCAAAATCCGCTGTGAATTTCTGAGTATCCCACTATATAATAATACACAGTTTGTTGCTTGCTTGCCTAGTCCGTCTCTCTGTCACTCTCCTAAGGATTTAGATAGGAGGAAATTCGTTTACCGAATAACAAGATGAGATACCATGAAATTTCATTTCTGAATTACGAAGCAAATATAATTTCTGTTATATTTCCTCGAAAGGCGAAATACTGCACACTGAAATACACTGCTTATCTTATGCTAAGCATTGACCTCTAAATAGAACGGGTATACATGTATTATAAGCATTGTACTGTGGATACCAAAGGCATATCCTTCAATGTGGAAACTCCTTCGCAAAGCCTGCTTCCACTGGCAAATCCAACGAAAAAATTCAGAAATAGGCACGTAAATTTTTTCACGTGTGGGTCTATCAGTCGTGTGCATAATCTTGCTTATTTTTATCTTCTTATGAAAAACGTATTCTTGGGCCGCTGATGATTTCTAATCTGCTTCTTAGTTAAAACTATGCTGGCATTTTTTTTAGAGCTCACAAGTTGAGCTTTACAATTCAGTGTAGTGTATATCAAAGTTTCATAAATCACTGTAATGTACATTAAACTTTCATAAATCAGTCTAAGGTACATCAAACTTTCATAAATCAGTGTAGTGTAAATCGAACTACCATAAATCAGTGTAGTATAAATAACTTTGTTATAAATCCTCCTTTTGTTAATTATTCTAGATATTTTCTTGCTAGTCATGTATGATATTTTTTGCCTCTCATAATTTCCTGTCATTCTTAGCTTTTTTGTAACGTTCATTGTGTGATGTAAATGTTTACGTACCTGCGTAGGTACCGCTGTTATATCATCTACTATGCATGGAATACCTACCACTTAAGAATTTTATGTATAATAAGGCACCTTTAAAAACCAATGCTGTTACATTTCTTAAGTACTAACTCTATTCGAAATATACTTTTTTGTAATGATACAACTGGTCTACTACACGGCATCTCGTTCACATCTAAACAGGTCAATGCTTGAAAATTAAATTTTCTTGTAATTGTATAATTTCATTCACAATAATTTATTTGACCATAACTTGCTTTTCATACATGACATACTTTCCAGCATCATCCCACCCATTAAGTGATCACTGAATTACAAAACGCGTTTCCTATCAAGCTTTTTAGATGTCTCATTAATTTTCTTCGTAATAAATATATTAAATTGTAAAGCCATGCATCCAACACAGAAACGGAAGACCATTGAGTGGCTTCCAAATCACGGGTCCAGACATCGAACAAATTAGAAGAATTTATTTCACAACACAATTTTCAATTCGTACAGGACACACAGTTTTTAAAATTGGCAGTTTTGAAATTGTGATGCCTAATGGTGATGCCCCTTTGGATAAGCAAATGTACCCCTAGGGGGATATGTAGTACCCCTAGGTATTTACAAGGGTTCAAAGTTTGGGAACCCTTGCTCTTGTTTATACTGCACACTTTTGGTATGTTCATAAAATTGTTATCGCCTGCTGTCTGAAATTAAATCATTTTCATGCTAGTATTGTTTAAGTTTCCCTGTTTTTAATACATCTTCGATCCAAGAATTTATTCACAAATAATCGTATTTATATGAGTCACACATATTGAACTGATGCCAACCCATAAATTCGTTCTTTGACAATCGTGAATTGCACTTTTTAATTAACATATGCCTCGTGATTTAAGCTTTTTCATTTCAGTTGAGCCTTTTGAAGGTAGAGAAAGTAGTCCGGGTTTTCAGAGTGACGGATGCGGACCGCAACAGAACAGGCTGGCAGAGACGAGCATCTGAGAAATTGCTTCCTGTTCTATGGAAATGAAACACATTCTCATATTCAGCAGCAGAAAGCTATTATTCCGTCGCCAACTTTCACAAAAAAATACCCATTTGGGTTTTATCTGAATTTTTCTATTTGCTTGCGAGGGATTGTCACATGTTTTTCAAAATATATAGGACAGCTTTTGAAACATATTTAAAACAGTAATGTTAAGGAAAGAAAGGATGAAGAAATATTTTCACTAACTAATCCAAATAATCAAACTCGTACAGTAACAACAATACATGCAACACTTTAGCACCGTATTCTTTAGTAAAATATTCAGTGAATTTTGTTTGCTTAAATCCAAAGCAGTTTAATTAAGATTCACTCGTCACTCTACATGTGAGTTGTTTTACTCCTCCAAACATTTCCCCAGTTATGTCTACTTCGGTGGACTCAAAATTTAAGGATAATGAAACAAGTATGAGAAATGAAATGGACGCTCTATTATAATTGATTTATTCAACACGGACCGGACTTTTTGGAGACATTCATTTTAATTAAACCCACGAGTGTTTACTCATGGAGTTGTGGCTCCTGTCATGAATACTTTTACTTTCGCGTTCGTTAAGCACAAATAAAAGTTATTTAGGTGCTGACTGTAATATTGTACTTGAATCAGGTACTTTAAAAGTATTTTTTAAAGGTACCTTTTTAAATACATGGTTATAAAGGCGTTCATTTAGAGGTACCTTCTTGAAAGCACCATTTAACGAATCGTTTTAAAGATTCCTTCTAAATGGAGAAAATTTTGTACTGGTTAGTCGTGCGGAGCGACCTCTCTCATGTACGCCAAAGATCTCAAGTTTACTAAATTTTTACTCTAGCCACAATTCCACTGTACCCTCAATCTTAGTGATCCATAATAACAGACTACTCACAATCCTAGTCTACCAATAATCATAGTATTACCCTAATTACAGTTTACTCAATTTCCCAGTTTATCTACAATATCAGTCTACCAATAGTCGTAATATTCCCCCAAACACAATCGACTCAGAATCCGAGTCCATTCACAATCCTAGTACCTAATCCCAGTCCACTCGCAATCCTAGTCTACCCACAATCCCTGTATAACCACATGTCCCAATCGACGCGTATTCCCAATCTACCCACAATTTTAATCTACCCACAATCCCAATCTACCCACGATCACAGCCTACCCATAATCTTAATTTACCCACAATCCCAGTTTACCCACAATCACAATCTACCCACGATCACAGCCTACCCACAATCCCAGTTTACCCACAATCCCAGTTTACTCACAATCCCAGTTTACCCACAATCCCAGTCAATTCTCAATTCCAATCTATCAAAAATCACAATTTACTCACAATCCCTGTTTACCCACAATCCCAATCTACCCACAATCACAGCCTACCCACAATCCCAATCTACTCACAATCACAGCCTACCCACAATCCCAGTTTACCCACAATCCCAGTCTATTCACAATTCCAATCTACCAAAAATCACAATTTATTCACAATCCCAGTCTACTGTAGTAAGTGCGAGTGCCACCTTCTCCTATCTTACTTAGTATGGAGAATTGCTTCATGCGACAGAGTTCCGCCGAGTTTTCGCCAAGACTTGTAACAAAGAAGCGCTTCATCGAATGAAACCAAGAAAAAATGAAACTTCCATTAGGGCGGAAAGTTAAGCAATTTTTTAAAGTTTCAAGTTTTCAAAAGGCTGCAAAAATATAAGAAAAGAAAATTTGATGAACGGATACATCACGTACTCGTGCTCGGGTTGGCGATATTTCAGGTTCCATTTATTACATTTTTGCTTAATTCATTAATTAATGCAGAACAAGAAATAACTTTTAGCAACTTTCGCCTCATACTTTGAGAGTAAATTATGAACGCACTTTCAACGTCCAAATTATTAAAAATGTCATAATGTGAGGAAACAGAGCGTCTGATGTTAGCAAAGAACATCAGTCGAAATGAAGCAAAAAGTAAAAATGGCGGCTTCAGATATATCATCAATGATTGAATTAGGATGGATTTCCGTGTCGAAAGAGGTTGAAAGAAGTTAAGGGAAAAATCTAGATGATGACTAAATCCACCAGAAATAAAATTAAGTTATGGTTATTCAGAAGGTGGGTTTCGGACCAGGAACAGAAGCAAGAAATTAAAGGAAGTAATCTAGTTAACGTCATGCAGAAAGTGGGTTTTGGAGCTAGAAGAAACAGTTAAAAATAAAGGAAATAATCCCAGGGAATTACAGCACCAAGAGGTCAGTAAAAACAAATCTCATTTTACTCCTACTTAATAAGACTACGAGGAGGTTACAAAATATCCATTTCCAAGCGTCTGTTACAGCAAGATTGAGAACGGGCATTATATATCTCATATTAACTTCTGCTTGGAATTCGTTTAAGCATTGAAGCTACAGCAGTCAATTTTAATCTGTTCCCGACTCACATAAATTAAGAGTCTGCGGGGCCTTCAAGAAATATTATTTTCTTCGTAGAGATTTGAGGAGCTGATTCTCGATGCTTTTTTTTCAGTCAGACTACGCAATTTGATAACGTCGAGGGCGTTTTTCAGAGACCGAGTGTAAGAAAGTATCGACGCGCTCTAACAAATTGGAAAACTTTTGAGAGACTTCAGTGCAATAATTGTTTAGAAAAGCAATATTGGGTTGAGTAAAGATTTGGGTCCAATAAAAATTAAGTGAAAATGATTTTTGATATTTTGATAGAGGGCTGGCTTGATGTTTTAAAATAATAGGAGAGCAATATTGTGATAGTTTTGTTCATATTGTGTATGTGATACAATATGGAGAACAATATTGAGCTGATAACGAAGAAAAAATATTAAAAAATTAGAACGTATCCACAATATATTATACTGCTATTAGAAACTTTTTCGAATAATAGAAAAACAATATTGTGAGAGAGTATTGTTCATATTGTGTACGTGATACAGTATGGAGAACAATACTGAGCTGATACCCAAAAAAGGAATAAAAAATTAGAACGTATCCAGAATAAATGATACTGCTATTAGATTACTTTTTCTTATGTCTGGAAGCAGAATTTCACGGCAGTAATTTGATCTGGGCGCACGCAACCAAAACTGTCTTGGCATACGTGAGGCAAAAATAATGATGACAGACGCTGGAATTCCATGGAAAATTCTGTGTCATCATGCCTTATTTTGCACGCACATCACGTCTGTTTAGCATCACCTTAGTTCTCTATGCTTCAAACTTTTTGTGAACTTCGAAACTATGTGGCACAAATTCCTGATTCGTTGTAGTTTCTACTGGCATAACTTCAAAACGTTACCTGACTTTTATTTTTTACAGGCTCATTTTTCGTTTTCCCTAGCGTTCTTTTTCTGGCAATTTCCTTTCCTGTTGGAACAAGCGCATTTTCCTATTATCTCTGTTCTAGCACACAACTTCCTCTTATTTTAAAAACAATTTCACTCGTTTCAACGCATCAATCTCTAACTCGTTCCGGTTCACATGTACTCCCACTGGTTCCAATTCTAATTTCCAATTTACACTGACTAGAAATTTATTGTCTGAACTAACTTGGAATTTACTGGCTGTACCAACTGGAGTCCCCAGCCAATTCTGACTTGGCACCCTGGATTCCTATTTGTTACTGCAGCGATTCCCATATCCAACTTAATACTCTGAGTTCCAACTTATCGCAGTGATTCCAACGCCCAACTTAGTACTGTGAGTTCAAACTTATTATCGCAGCGATTTCAACACCCAACTTAGTACAGTGAGTTCCAACTTAAACTTATTATCGCAGCGATTTCAACATTCAACTTAATACTCTGAGTTCCAACTTATTACTGCAGCGATTTCAACATCCAACTTAACACTGTGAGTTCCAACTTATTATTGCACAGATTCCAACAACAACTTGACACCAGTTCAAAGCATCAAAGCTTCTAACTTTTTCCAAGAGTTGAACTAACTTAGATCTTAATCGAGTAGGACAAGTCACTCAAGGATAAATCTTACTATTTTTTTCCTTTTCAACTCAAAAGAAAATTTTAGCATTCACTAGAAGCTGCTCGACGACCTCGTAACATTTTCATGGGGAATTGAGTTTGTCACATGCGTGTGAAAAACGTAGTGGCCGTAATTTGTGACAGGATTACAACTAGAAGAATTAAAATCAATATCAAGCTTGCTTCATTCTTATTAAGTTATTCTTGTAAGAATTCACCTAATATGAAATTCAGGAAGTGTACAGTCTCATAAAATATAAATAACGGTGGTAAGGGAATGAGAAAGCTATCGTTTTCCCACAGGTTTATCTTCCAGAATCTGAAATTGTGTCGAAAGTTCCATGAAACACTATTCGTAAGATCGACTAAAACCATTCATTAAAATAACTGTTACATTTTTTATTAAATATGAGCTGACTAGAATGCAAGAGTTAAAGACACATGTAACATGATTAAAAAATGTTTCTACAAACATGATCCATGCAAGGCAGGACAAATTCTATACTCCCCTTACGCACAACATCTAACATGGGGACCAGCAAATCTTTTACATGCTATTTTCTCATCCATTTAATATTCTCCCCTAAAAAGAGGTCATCAAGAGGGAGGGAGAGGGGCAGCGACTCCATGTTAGCATCGTGTTCAAACACACACACACGACGGAGATTTTATGTACGAGCTTTACGTAGTATTTGATTTTATGCACTACACTCACGACGTTTATGACATCGCTCTTCAGCACTTACGACATCACTTTCCAGCACTTACAACATCGCTCTCCAGCAGTTACGACATCGCTCTCTAGCACTTACATCACTCTCCAGCAATTATGATATCGCTCTCCAGCACTTTCGACATCACTCTGCAGCAGTTGTACCATCACTCTGCAGCAGTTGTACCATCGCTCTGCAGCAGTTGAGCCATCACTCTGCAGCAGTTGTACCATCACTCTGCAGCAGTTGTACCATCGCTCTGCAGCAGTTGAGCCATCACTCTGCAGTAGCTGTACCATCGCTCTACAGCAGTTGTACC
>VCRD01002611.1:54971-83146 GCA_006783055.1 Trinorchestia longiramus
TCTCTGCAGCAGTTGTGCCATCGCTCTGCAGCAGTTGAGTCATCACTCTGCAGCAGTTGTGCCATCGCTCTACAGCAGTTGTGCCATCTCTCTGCAGCAGTTGTGCCATCGCTCTGCAGCAGTTGTGCCATCGTCCAATCATAATATCTGATCTCGACGCTGTACGTACTACAGCTGATCACAATCAGTACTAAATTAATATTATTTTTACTGCGCCATGAATGACGATTGCTTCTCTGAACACTTACATACGGAATATGAATATCCCAATTGATGCAACCTCTTTTAATGGATTTTTTTTACACAACAATGAAGTTGAAGATTTGTTTACGGAACCTTGGTAAAAAAATTATTCATTTCTCATCACCGGAATGCTTCCCACTCTTTCCTTATTCCAGAACAATGAATAAAAAATAAAAAAATGAACAAAAATATCAATGAAAATAACAATAAGAATAGAATAATTTTCATTAATTTTTTTAACCACAACGAAGTTCCGAGTTTCTTAACTTTAGTACAGCTGGCCGGGAGGGGAGGGGGGGAGAGGTACGAATTTTGTTCCTGAATTAATATACGTCATACGAAGGGTGGACAGCACTAGTGGACTACTTGCATTTTTTCCCACGGGAAAAAATGCAAGCAGTCCACTAGTGCTGTCCACCCTTCATATGTACTTTTCAACTCACAATTTTGAATTCATATTCGATCGGTGAATATCAGTTGAACAAATGCTAAGCTTAATTTCATAAATAATTATTCCTAATCCTCTCGAATTAATCGTTGAAGCTGAGTGCTTGAAATATTGTCGGGGATTAAATAACAATTTTCTGCAATTTTCGATGAAATAATTGAGAAGGCGAGATTAGTTTAGCTCAGAGCAGCGACTTAGGTTTCGCATACAACATTTCGACTATGTTCTTGGTGCAAGTATTTTAATTATTTGTTATTCAAGCTGAGAAATTACACTAGATTTCATTTGGGTTATGATATCCACGTAAACTACGCTAGATTTCATTGGGGCTAAAATATCTACGTATACTACACTAGGTTTCATTAGGGGCTAAAATATCTACGTATACTAAGCTAGGTTTCATTTGGAGCTAAAATATCTACGTATACTACGCTAGGTTTCATTTGGAGCTAAAATATCTACGTATACTACGCTAGGTTTCATTAGGGGCTAAAATATCTACGTATACTACGCTAGGTTTCATTAGGGGTTATAATATCTACCTGGACTATACTAGATTTCCCTTCGGGTTATAAAATCTACGTAGACTTCGGTAGATTTCATTGGGATTACAATATCTACATAGACTACGCTAGATTTTAATGGAGCTCTGATATCTAAGTTGACTATGCTAGGTTTCAATGGGGTTATAATGTATACGTAGACTAAGCTAGATTTCTTTAGGGTCACAAAATCTATAAAGACTACGCTACATTTCATAGAGTCATGATGCCTCTATAGACTACGCCAGATTTCTTTAGGGCTTTGATGCTTGCATAGACTACGATATAATATAAAAGACTGACAATATGTTAGTGTGTTGTCATTGAATATGAAGGATCCTGTTCATGAGATACGATATCAATATTTGAGTCACATAATTTATTTAATCAACGAGGCAGTGCTCCGCTGACGACTGTCGCCTCTTTACTGACTTCTCCGTCAGCTTGTAGAGCTGGTAACAGAATAAATACGTATATTCGATGAAGAGGTTATCTAGGCGATCCAGGTAATCCAGGTAACCGAGGTAATCCAGGTAATCCAGGTAATCCAGGTAATCCAGGTAATCCAGGTAATACAGGTAATCCATGTAATCCATGTAATCCACGTAATCCAGGTATTTCCGGTAATCTAGGTAATCTAGGTAATCCAGGTAATCCAGGGAATCCAGGTAATCCAGGTAATTCAAGTAATCTAAGTAATCCATGTAATCAAGGTAATCTATGCAATCCAGGTAATTCAGGTTGTCGAAAAGAGCCAAGCTATTCGGGTAATCCAAGAAATCTACGTTTACCAGGTAATTCTGGCATTCCAGGTAACCCAGATTACCTAGATAATGCAGGAAACAGAGGTAATACTCGCAACCCACGTAACAGACAGCTTAAAAAAATATAGGGAAGATGATAAGATGTAAAAATGTAGAATTCGTGGGTAGTCTGAAGAAAGCGACTGTGTGCTGCATTCCCTGAACTAATGCCTTGTGCTGGTCCACATGAACCTGTGGTGGTCCACATGAACCTGTGTTGGCCCACATGAACCTGTGGTGGTCCACATGAACCTGTGCTGGCCCACATGAACCTGTGGTGGTCCACATGAACCTGTGCTGGTCCACATGAACCTGTGCTGGTCCACATGAACCTGTGGTGGTCCACACGAGCCTGTGCTGGTCCACATGAACCAGTGCTGGTCCACATGAACCTGTGGTGGTCCACATGAACCTGTGCAGGCCCACATGAACCTGTGGTGGTCCACATGGTCCACATGAACCTGTGGTGGTCCACACGAGCCTGTGCTGGTCCACATGAACCTGTGCTGGTTCATGTGTACCTACACTACTCAGTCATAGCTCGAAGTATCAGCAAAGCTGCTTTTGCCTTACAATAGTAAGGCAAAGGTCAAAGTGTTAGCAATGCTGCAATTGTCACCGGAACCGAGGATGGAGATCGGAGGGGGAAGGAGGGAGGCTGTAGAGGGGAGTACGAAGGGGAAAAGAAAGACAAAAACCGAGTTCACAACGAACAAGTATCCACCTCCAGCCACTGCAGGGAGCTGACTAACTTGAGGAAGCTCACCTAAAAGGATTACCTCTCCGAAACTTTGGTTCTGAAGTTTATCCTCTGAACCCAATACGAAGTTGGACAAAAAGTTTTCATACACTGGCACAACAAATCAGGCGGGCGTCTATTTCATCTGTTCATCTGTTGCACGTAAAAACTTTTCCCTGGGGCTTTTGAGAATTTCTTTTTAAAAGAACACCGGTCATCTTGTACGAAAGAAGATTAAAGTGGCGGCAGAGTGACGGCAAAACGACGGTAAAGTGACGGTAAAGTGACAATGAAGTAGCGGCAGAGTGACGGTAAAGTGACAGTTACTTATTAAAATGTATGCGCGAGAAACTTAAAAAGATGAAGCTGACAAATGTTGTCCGTATGTAAATGAACTTCTGGATGTATTTTATTTGCTCTTTCAAAGAAAGGTAATCGTTCACCTATAACATTTGAATGAGTACCTATTCCTACTATTACTTTCCTCACCTTACGAATTTTTTAGCTTCATTTTTGCTGATGGTAGATGCAAAGAAATTTACAGGGAGAGAATCCACTGGAATTTAAATTTTCATTTGCATACAATAATTTAAAAATACAACTATTTTAAAACCGCCAAGGAATGAAATATGTTATCTTTTCTAGTAATAGAATATGCGTTTCACAGATATAAAAGTTTCACTAGATGTGAGCACCAAAACAACACGAGGCACACACAGTTTTGGAAAATTACCTGTAGACCACTTAAGTTTTCTTCACCTCCTCAAAATTCCAATTTTTTTATGGTTGAATTTTGCAACCAGTTTCCCGTAAATCAGTGCTTTTCAAACAACCTGATGTGGCGTAGCAGCAGTTTTTTCCAATGTGCCAGGGACCGGTGATATTTCTTAGTAATATTAATTTTTACCGAAAACAAAACTGGCTGCTGATCCCGCGTACCGGCAGATGACGCAACGCGGGGCAGCACCGGTCCGCGGACCACCGCTTGAGTAACACTGATTTAGATGACTCTTCTATCACGTAATTGCACCAAAACAGTCATATATAATATAATATTGTGTTAAAATATACCATGTTTACACACTTCAGCAAATGGTGTTAGCAAAAGTAGAACATACAATTATATGTTCTCCTTATATGGCTGACTATAATCAGTCGGATACTTCAGAAGAGATTCCAGTTTTGTTTTCATTCAAGATCAATTAAATTTTATTGGGGGAGAACAGGACAATTCTTTTTCAGTTCTTAGAAAAAGTTTATATCTGTTGTTTTTATTATAATAAATGCCTTTCCAAGCACTGAAGAAGTTTTATTTCTATAAATGCCCATATTCCTCCACTGCCAATCTCCTATCACGTCTCGTATTTAGTGCACCACACTTGTTGAGATGTTCGCCTAATTAGTACAGTCTTCGATAACTTAGTTCTTTGAAGCTCTGTTTCGCCTTCTATTGCTCCTACTTTCTTGACTTGTCCGTGTGTTTCCCTTTACTATCATACTGTATTTCCCGTACCCATTATACTGGACGTTCACGGCATCGACCACCGTTCCAAGACAGTTGTGTTCTAAAACTCAGTCACAAATAAAAAGCTGCTGTTTCCATTACATACAGAACTTTTAGTGCTACTAGAATTAATGACTGTACAAGGATGACTTCATGAAAAATGCACAAAGAAATTCATCTGGCTGCTTTATATTCTGTGAATCTAAATATTTCTGCTAGGTTTGCAATAGATACAAAATGTACAAAAAACAAAGATGTATCATGAATATTATGCTGGCTGATTTAATAATTTGTTTCAATTACGATTAACCGCGCAGATTAGCATTGCTTATTATTCGCCAAGTGCTTCAACAAGTTCTTACATACAACTTCTCTACCCTCCGCTCTCTAAGTCCAACCTGGAGCTATTGTAATATATTTATTCACAAATAAATTGAATAAAAATTATCATTTGGAATTTCCTTGTATGATTACGTTTCATCCCTAAATGTTACCATTTAAAAATCCTTAGCCTGAGTTTGCCGGTGTGATTCACACGGCAAGTTTGCACGTCTGTCTTTCCAGTCTCCACCAGAACCATGTCACCGTCATGAGAATCACGTACGCTCAAAAATCTTCAAGAAAAACCTCTGTTCTCATAAAACAAGCTCGTCTTAGGAAACGCTTCCTCGTCACGAGCTCAAAAATTGTGCAAATCCCTGAGATTTTTGCTAGAAATTTGTAAGCAGCGGAAAAGCGTTGCATACTGCAGTGTTCTGGAGGTGATATTGTAGAATTTAAAGGGAAAGATTTAATTCTGGATATGAAGTGAACATGGACTTAGACTTTCCGGGTAGTCATCCAGTAGCATTTTGCTGACGCGTATTCTTGGAGCTAAGTA
Organism: Trinorchestia longiramus; assembly: GCA_006783055.1. NCBI lineage: Eukaryota > Metazoa > Arthropoda > Malacostraca > Amphipoda > Talitridae > Trinorchestia > Trinorchestia longiramus. The sequence goes on from VCRD01002611.1 coordinate 60,131, forward strand.
AAATCTATGTGTCAATTCTATTTATTCGCAGTCCTTTTCGTTACTACGCACATTGAATGTTTTGCTTTGACTCCTCAAGTCATCAAAGACAAAATGCTTCAGGTTCTACTGTCATTTCAGACTGATATTAACATTATGGAATAAAAACGTTTTTGGTTTTCGATGATTTTTGTTCGATCGACAGAAATTCCCTGAGATGAAGGTTTTAAATTCATGCATAGAAAGTGTCCCAGCGTTATGGGACCCGAAAAGAAACTGATATAACTCGAAAAGTTTTAGTCATAAGAAAAAACCTCTTCATTCAAAAAAGGATAGAACTATCAGAAATCTAAAACATAAAAAACGGCTCATTTCTCTATGACAAACGCACATTTGGCTGGAATTTTACATTAATACACGCACAATTGAATTCACTCCCCCATCTATGAGACTTTATGTTGTTTTCGATTTTACCGACAGTTCTGCTGGATAAAACAGGAACTTAATTCTTTCCTATTCCAGAATATCGTCGGCAATAACATAGAAGCGTATTGCTGGAACCGCAGGCAATAGCAGACCCATCATCTAAGGCAATGAACGGCCTCAAAAACCATTCTCTTCGTCATTTGGCAACATTGAAAAAGTTCAGCGGTACACATGCAATTTGCATTTTGTCATTGGTGGGTGCATTAAAGAAAGACATTCTTCATGGCAGGCAATTGTAATCGAATGAAGCCGTTGCACGGCGTCGTAAAAGTGAATAATTAATTACATGTATTTTTAGACATACGTCTTTCTCCAAGGTTTAATTTGGTAGATATTGAACGGCATGCTCCCTTAATTTTTCAACGCTCTGTGTTTATTCTTTTTGTTAAAATTGTATTTACACTGTATTTTCTCCGTGTATCGTCTGTTTACTCCTTACATTAGTTAAAAAAAGCCACCTTTGTTTACTCATCATTTATTTACTTGCAACGTTTATGCGGAACGGTTGTTAGCTCGAAGTTTAAAATTCCCTTTCATTTCTTTGGTTGCGATGATATATAATTGTGACGGATAATAAGTGGCCGGGATCATAAGTTCAGGTTTACTCCTATGCTACACTAAACATGCCATGTTTACCAGGCAGAATTTCTGAGCACCTAATCAACTCCAGAGCTCACAAAGTGCATAATCCACAAGAATAGCAAATGGACCTCTGCAGTTTACAATTCTGAGAACACTAGTGAATCCGCGAAACTTTTCATTGCTAGCTAAATTTCCAATCATTATTTCAGACCAAACTGCACGCTTTCTTAGGCATGTCTATGTATATTTCTCTTTATTTTGTTATATTCCAGTTATTTTTTTTACGACTGGACAACCTCAGCTAAAAAGGAAATACTTTGAAATCTGCCAAAATAGTTGCTTCACAGTTGAGAATGACCACACATAGAAGCAAGTTAAATTCAACACAGTTTATATTTTTTTTAAAGAAGCAATGTGTGACCGGCTTATGGTTAGCAACAATTATTTGAAAGCTGCCAGCAAATGTTTTTGTTTGCACTGATGGGAACAACCACTTCTAGAAGGCAGTTAAATCCAAAATAATAGTGATAGCAGGTAACATTTTTCTGTATAAAAATAGGCTGTCGCGATATTTTCATTCAGTGAACTGATGCAGTCTCATTATTTTGGGCAACGAGGGCCTCACGGTCGTAAACCTTAGTCGAGGGCGAGCCTCTTTTATTCTATTTGCAATTTATACCAGGAACCTAATTCAAGATACGAACTTAAGTCAGATTCAGAGTCAAGAAAACTGACGATTGTGAGCCGGTGAAATTCCGGAGTCAGGCGGAAAAACGAATCTTGCAATTCCGGTACGTTTTGGTGATGGAATTTTAGGGCACCACAAAAATTTGTCAACTTCTATAATGTGAAAATATTACGCGATAAAATTACTATAATGATGGGAATGCAGAAACCCTGGTCACTTGGTTTATAAACGTGGGAAAATAATATTATTGAGAAAATTTGGCCACAATTTTTTATTTCACCTTCTCTGACGTGTATAATAGTGCATGGATGAATTTTAAAATAAAATTTTACAATGAACATAATGATTTTAATACCAATAATAATTGTAATAATATTATAATAAACCTGTTTTAACAATCACATAAAGTTACAAATACTATGGTAATACTCATGTGAACTAAATGTTGAGAAAATATGTTATTATGATGAAATGTATCCCTAGAATTTCAGACGTTTGCACTTTATGGGGCACTCCTACGTAGTATTTTTCACTCAAATATTTTATGTATTTCGAACGCTACCCAAAGACTGTTTTTCAAATCTCTTATACATACGTACAGTATGAGCTATATTTTGTTATATTGAAACAATAATTCATAAAAAATATCTAATCTTATAATTTAATAAAACAAGTGTATTTATGCTACCACATAGATCGAACAGTTGTAAAAATGGTACGAATTTTCACGTTTCTTATTATTTAATTTCAAAAACATCTCAAGTTGAAGGCGTTTAAGCTGTACCTGGCGTAAATTCTCATATCTGCTATCAAGGAACCGGGGCTGGTGGCCTGTATTTTTGGTTCAGTTGCGAGGAGGACTGGTTCCAGCGTGTAATCTGGTCAGATGAAAAATATTTAGTTGTGCTCCTGTCACCAAACAACTAAATTCTCAGATACTTGGCCCCAAACAACCCCACACACTGTAATCGAGTGCAAGAAGGTTTATAAAAAAGGTTATGGCTTGGGTGATGATGGAGGATGGGAGTACCCTCCCTGCGTTTGGATTTGAAGGATCTGTTAACACATGTTTAACACGTTTCCTGCGATTGCCTAGCCGGTGCAAATCTTTACTTTGTACACATAATCACTAAAAGACTTAGAAAAAATTACAGAACCTAACCTAAGTGACCCACCGGTGGGTTTCATCGCATGAAACGTGTTAACTGGAGAAAGCTTTGAAGAATACTGTCTGCCATGCAATTAAGACTGTTGCCACCAGACATCAGTATTAGTTTCAGTAGGACAGCACAAGCTGCTATGCGATAATCCCTTGTCATCAGTTCCTGTATTCCAAGTTTAGTGACGTCAATTTCACGTTGGATGGATCAACATTGGCCCCCATACACTCTAAACTTCTCCCTCTTTATTTCTTTTTTATGCCAGGCAGTAGCACACACATCGTCAGGTGTCAACTAAACACTCTGGTAGAGTTCAAACATATTGAGGAGGATTTTGCAGCCAGCATGAGTGAGGAGGATGTTAAAAAGTTGACAAGCCACACAAAAAAATAACAGAGCTGCACATGGGTTAGCTTAGAAGGCCTTTGAAGCAATATATCCAATATATGGTATCTCATTGTCAACCATGTTTTATTAAAATACTAGACAGTTCCAGTGGAAATTCTACGATTTAGATTCAACTAATTGGAAGTTATTATGAAGTTATATTTATTAAAGATTTATGACGGATTATTGTGTTTTAAATGAATACTTTTCATTAATATCTACAGAACTTCCATTCTGTATCTTATCTACCAATAACATGTCCCAGATAGTACCTGTTGTGATTCCTTGTTTTAAGGTGTGTTCATTGCTAATTTGTTTATAATTAATCGTAAAGCTATGAAACTTCGTACATTTATAGAAAAGCAGAAAAAATTTTTGTTCGTGGACATATGAGAAACTTCCGTAGACTACTCCTTCAAAATTGACATAGAGACTCGTGTGAGAACTCTTTAGAAAGAGCTAAAAGCCCTGTACAGCATAACGGAGAGACATTTTTGAATTGCTCTTTTGTTTCATAGATATTTAACTTTCAATTTTTGTTTTTGTTTTTTAATTTTTTTTTTACTTTCATTGGCTATATCTTTTGATCTAATTATAATATTGTAAATGTCTTTACGTTGATGTATAGAAGGCTCTCTGTTCTTTCTAAAGAGCTCTTACACGAGTCTATTTCAAATAATAATGGAGGAGTAGGCTTTGGCTCCACCGGAAACAAAGTTTTTCTGGAGAGCCAATTTATGTTTGATGATTCTATTTTTTTGGAACCCGAAGGTTCCGGGGTCCTCCTTAGGAGGTCATGTGCTATGTATCAACTGGGTTAGGATACTGATAGATCATGAGACGCTTCAGTACTGCAGAGTGGGAGTGTTGAGGTGTTTTTGGACATGGAGTGCCCCGAAGATTAGTATCTGCCGGGGTTGTATTATAGCTGCAGGAAGGTTCGTCATGGGAGGTCCTCTTCTTCTTTGCTGGTGGTCCCCTCGCCGGAGTCGTTTCCTTCTTCTTTCTTGCCTTCATAGCAGTTCGTGGAATGAGTCCAAGAGCCACAAGGACGTGTCCACGGACATTTCCCTGGTTTTGCTGAAGGGCCGTGTCAGTCGCAGGCAAACTTAGTCTTGAGGCACGTCCGCCAGAGCTTGCTGTCCATGGACTCATTCTTGTTCTGCGTCTGGTTGAGGAGGCATCAGCTGAGAAGGCTTGGTTCGGTCAGGAACACGAAGACTTCCAGTACACGGGCAGCGTTCTTTGCCTCCCTACCCCACACGGGTCCCCTTCCCACCCCTCCCACACCCCTTTCCCGTCCTCGTACAATCCAAATTTTTTACGGAACCTACGCAAGATGTTTATCTTTCATTATCTGTAAAAGTACGCATTCGTGAAATTTTTGAGATTTTGGGTAAATGAACCCGCCTGATCCCCTTAAAAGTAATAAAATTAAGGGTTTCCAGTTTTACCCGTGGTACTATCAGAATCTGAATATTTTTCATAAATATATACAGAGCTTCCATTCTGTCTTTCACGTACCAATAACATGGCCGTGTGAGAGAAAAAAGTTAATAGCAGAAAAAATTGACTATTTCATAGTGATCCAGTGCCTTTGGGATCCACAATACAAAGTTTATAATACACAAGTGTGTATCCCTGTTAAAAATGACGGGTTTCGATATCATGCATTTTGAGGAAGAACTTAAAGCAACAGATTCTCAGACTTCATCAGAAAGTCTCAGAATCAGCGTTTAAGAATCTAAATACCTAGGAGTCTACGGATTTAACTACCAGTATTTAAGGAAAATTCTTACTGTAATGACATGAAAAATTACGCACAAAAAATTATAAATTTATTTATTTGAGACACCTGGCGTTTTATTATATATTGTTGATGCATATCTGCTCTGATTTCAGTTCAATCATTTTTCAACGGATAAGAAATAATGGGACAGACACATTAAGATAGAGAGACAGAGAGAAAGATGGAGATACAGTGTTTCTTATATATGTAGATTCAAATTAAATATGTTTTATTATATATTGTTTTAATATCATTGTCTGTACATCATGCTGTAGCAAACCCCTGAAAAAATGTTAGTTAATTTCTCATCTTTTCCAAAAACAGTTTACGCTCATGGAGCTTGGAAAACTGTAAACAAACAGTGAATTGGAATTTATCTTACCTCTGATTTGCGGACATACTTTTAATCAATAGTTGTAATAATAATGATGATGCATGTCAATATTTACAACATACTGTTGATTATGACATGATACTTAAAAATTTATTTTGAAAATGTGTTTGAAACTCCCTTAATAATATTTTTTGAAACTTTTACACCATTTTGTGTCCTTGCAGTGACAAAAACTTCCTAACTTGAATTTAATCTACTATGTACTTTTTTCGTTCAGAAATGATATTTTCGAACGTGCTCATAGATTTCTAAACACTCAACAACTTTTTTTTCCAGTTCAACCTGAGCTAACTTTTCCCTTTGATAATTTCAAGGTTTTCATATCTGCATATTCCAGTCAGTTACAATTCGCCAGACATATTTCTCTCGTAACTAACTCAGATTTTAAAATCTGGAAACTCTGAAACTAGCAAATATGTCAAATGGTTGATTCATAAATTTTCGATTCCAGCAGTTTGTAAGCTCTTTTGAGCGTCACAATCGTGTTTGTGAACTTGCCTGACCTTTGCAATCGTCTTTGTGAACTTGTCTGACCGTTGCAATCGTGTTTGTGAACTTGTCTGAGCGTTGCGATCGTGGACAATCACCCGTTCTTTCCAATTCCCGGCACTCTAGATGGAGTGGCCAAGTGTCTACTGTTGAGAAACAGCTCAGATCTAAATGGCCATCTTGAAAGCTCCGTTGTGTGGGGCCCGTGGAGCGCAACGACTGGGGACAGTGGGGTTCGGTGTGTGATTTGAAGGCTTTGAGTGACGGGGCCCCGGCGGCCATTGTGCAGACCTCACTTCATCTCCTCGTGAGGCCTTCATTGGGCCTTTGGAATGAAATTGCCTTGCGAACATAGATTCCTTTCAAAGAGCTCATACCCGACCTATTTTATCCTCTTGTAAGGGTCGAAGTCGTTCTGTTGTGACGCTAGAGACGAGCAGCAGAACGAATGTTTGCTCCGTAAATATTGCATGTGTTCTGAGCTTTTTAAAATTGTTATAGATGAGGAAAAAATTAGTACGTGATTCCTATCAAATACTTTAACTAAATTCATACTTATATTAATTGTAAAAATACAGACGTATGATTTCTTTAGAAAGGCAGCTTTTAAAGCAGTAAATATTGTTTTTGTGCATCATATTAGCCTTGTTTCAACCAATCGAACACGGTTGTTCATCTTAATTGAAGTGTTATTACCAACATTTGTTGTGTTCTTTACTTTTTGTCAAATTGTTTCCTACTTTCAGAGGACAGTAATTTGCTTATTATACGGACATGGCTTTAATTTTTAGACAAACAGTTAATTAGAACCTTGTTGATCTAATATGGAGGAGCATGAATAGAAAATTCCGGTATTATTCCAGGCCAATGACATGATTTTTGTGTCATTAAAGGAATGTTATCTGACACTAGAACATAGAATAGGGTATGAATATTTTTTTCATTTCGTTATGTTGGTTAATTTCTTACAATATTTTATTTTATTATATTTTATGTTTCTCTAAGGCAAATTTTGTGTGTGTAATTGTTGAAAATCCATTTAGTATTTGAAACTGAAGCTCAAAACCTCAACGTTAAATATTTCGAAGATTTTTCTTTGTATATTTTTCATTGAATAACCATGGTTTACATTTTGATGTTCGTGCTCGTCTAATGCACACAATTACATGTTTTTTGTACATCATCACTCCTTTCATGATGGTAAGCTTTTCCATTCGTTTTCTCAGTAGCTCAGAGAATAATTAGTTCAGCTACCACTAAACCAATTTAAACGTTCGTTTTTAACGTAAAAGAAATCATCTCGAAATAAAGAGTCATTTTTATATATTTCTATCACCTGCTCTAAAAACCAATGACGTATTATACTTCATGTATCAACTTTATTGGAAATTAATTGTTCTTCTTTTTCCTTTTTTGCTGATGACCTCACATTCTGCAGACAGTGAAGCCAAAGTCGTAAGAACGTCCCTCCTGCTTCATTACAGTAGAGGCACGGGGCAGACGGAGATATCATCCCAAAGCGAACGTATTCTGCAGCAATTTATTGGAAAAAGTAATCTATTACTATATTAATTTATTTAATAGTAATCTTGGGTAATCTATTTCTCGGAACTGGAAGGTATCGATGTTGCCTTAAAGGCAATGCGTTGTTAATGTAGTTCTTCTGATACGTTAGTTGTCAAAACCCAACATGATTTAAATTCTGTATATGCAGTCTGGCTAGACGCAATATTCAATAAAATTTTCCTAGAAAACGAACGGTTCTACGAGTGAACTTCAGCGATTTGAATATCAGTGCATCCACAGTTGTATACTGCTGTCGACATCTCAAGGTGAAGAAATAATGAAAACTATTCGCCCTTTTCGAGGATTTACCAACACATCGATAAGAGGCAAAGTTAATGTCGACGCATTTGTACCAATACCATTGAGATAAGCCGGTACCATTTAGATAAGCCGGTACCATTGAGATAAGCCGGTACCATTGAGCTAAGCCGGTACCATTGAGATAAGCCGGTACCATTGAGATAAGCCAGTACCATTGAGATAAGCCGGTACCATTGAGATAAGCCGGTACCATTGAGATAAGTCGGTACCATTGAGATAAGCCGGTACCATTGAGATAAGTTGGTACCATTGAGATAAGCCGGTACCATTGAGATAAGCCAGTACCACTGAGATAAGTCGGTACCATTGACGTGAGCCGGTACCATTGAGATAAGCCAGTACCATTGAGAAGAGCCGGTACCATTGAGATAAGCCGGTACCATTGAGATAAGCCGTTACCATTGAGATAAGCCGGTACCATTGACTTAAGCCGGTATCATTGAGGTAAGTCAGTACCGTTGAGGTAAGCCAGTACCATTAAAGTAAGCCGGTACCATTGAAGAAAACCAGTACCATTAAAGTAAGCCAGTACCATTTTAGTAAACCAGTACCATTAAAGTAAGCTGGTACCATTGAAGTAAACCAGTACCAATAAAGTAAGCTGGTACTGTTGAGGTAAGCCGGTACCATTGAAGTAAGCCAGTACCATTGAAGTAAGCCAGTACCATTGAAGTAAGCCAGTACCATTGAAGTAAACCAGTGCCATTGAAGTAAACCAGTACCATTGAAGTAAACCAGTACCATTGAAGCAAACCAGTACCATTGAGGTAAGCCAGTACCATTGAAGTAAACCAGTACCATTGAAGTAAGCCAGTACCATTGAGGTAAGCCGGTACCATTGAAGTAAACTAGTACCATTGAGGTAACTCGGTGTCGTGGGAACATACCAGCACAGGTAAGAGGCTTCATCGAGCGGTGACGACTGGTGGGATCGCACGTCCAGTTCAATAAGCCTCTCTTATTGTACCGACGCATCAGATTGTCTAGAAAACATTTCTGTGGCACGGCTTCATTAAGTTGCGGGTCTGCAAAGCCGTCACGTTGCAGTTCAAATTGGGTCTTAAGCCTGACATGAAGCTCAGACCAAACGTCGACGTCTGCAACGATTTCGGTGGCAACGGCAACTATTTTAATAAGAAAGTTCACTGCGTGCATTATTGGTCTTGCAGTGCAGGGGAAGTAGTAAAAACATGACGTCCACTGAATCAATGGGAAGACTTTTCTGAAGTTTGTCATGAGGACGCCTAAAGAAGTAACTATTTTTGTCCTGAAGATGTTTTATAGCAATTAGAGAAAATATGAGTAATTCAACAAGTCTTTCCATTCTTTAAATAAAAGCTAATGACCTTGGTTTACATGTTGATATTTTTGCTCCTTTAATGCACTCAATTATGTGTTCTCTATTGAGTCTTTCATCATCTCTTTCATGATTGCAGCTTCTTTCCTATTCATTTTTTTTCAGTAACAGAGGGTATAACTAGTCAAACTGCTATTTGAGCAATCTAGTTATTCGTTTTCAAAGTCAAGAAATCATCTATAAATGAAATCAGTCTTCATTTTCTTGATCTCTATTACTAATCTTAAAAAGACAGTTTGTACTATATTTTACGTATCACCTCTATCGGAAATACATTTTTTCACTTTCTTTTTTCTTCCTGACTCAACTGTCCTTTTACCCGCAGAATAATTTCCAAAGCAATTGAGAATTATGAAAAAGCAATAAATCCAATTAAACTGCAGTAATTTTCACAGCACCCGTAACGAGCTTGCATCTTCAAAGTAAAATAATCAAACAGTGAAGGAATTAAATTCAAAAGAATCTTAGCAATTTGCACTGTTTTTTAGGGTGCAGGTCTGCTAGAAGATTCCTCCTCGTCTTGGAAGTTGAAACTTCTTTAAAAAAATTACTCATGGTCTTCTTTATTCATTAAACAATTACTAATGATTCTTATATTCCCTAAATAATTACTCGTGTTCTCCTACATTCACTGAACAATTTCTCATGCTTTCCTGTATTCACTAGACAATTACTCATGTTCTAGCCATATATACCTACTATTGTACGTTGGAACTACGTGGAATAAATTTGCTCGTGTTCAATTTTGATATTTGTCGTTCTGGTAATATCTTGTTCTTATCATATTAGTTCTCAAACACAAATATTTCTTTTCATAATTTTCGTGATCACATATTAATTTTTTTCTCGAAATATTGTGTTCTTAATATTTGTTTTGTTCTCATAATATCGTGTGTTTTTTAATATTAGGTTATTACAAAAATAATGGTCGATTTCAGAAGCCTTCCAGACCTTCGAGCGGCCATTATTTTTGTAACAACCTAGTATTTGTACCTGAACATCTTACTGTTCATCTATGACGTCTTTGTAATTGAAAATTTTACCTCTATAACAACCAAATTATTTTCTAGCTGAACGAAATATCGCATAAATTATCGTTAATCTTTACTCATTTTTTATATGATTGCACCTAACTTTTGCACGAAACATTTAGAATATAAGACTAAAGTGAATTATTTCTAATGTACTTTATGAACGTCAGTGGTGCATGTAAGATATTAATACAATTAGTATTTGACAGATAAATGGTGAGTAAAGTGTTGATTAATGAAGTGGTATATATTCGATAGCACATTTTTCTTATGATATATGTAATTCTTATCTATTGAATTTCCATTATGTGGTCACAAATCAAGATAAGTCATAGGTGTGGATTTTAGGGTGGAGAAAAATTTAGACTTTTACTGGAGAAAAATATTCTACTTTGGCGTATTGTTTTAGGAAAAATATCAGCGAAAAAATCCTTAAAAATGTAAAACATTATGAACTAAAACTAAAACAAAAGAACAAATATCAGGGGAAAAATCGAAAAAATGAAGGAAAGCCACATTCCAAATTAAAGTCTGATTTTCTTATACTCTCTTCAAATTTTTTATTCTTCTATACTTCTTCATTGCTCACTTCAAACGTCAACATATCCATTTAGATTATTTTTTTCTCAGGGTGGCAAGCGATCCTGATTTCAATTTAGAGCACAATAGCAAATCATCCGTGTATCAACAGCGGAAAAACAACATATCAACAACACATCATTAATGTGATGGAATTCATTATTTACCTCCATGAGCTTGTATCCTAGATACCCAAACTACTGTCAATTACTTCTTAAAGATTATCAGCGAACACACCTAATAAGTGTTTTTTCAGTCTTCACTGATGTTAAATGTTTTTTTCTCACGTGACTCAAGTTGAGTGCTCTTTCGAGTCGTGACTGAAGTTGAATGCCCTTTCCAGTCGTGACTGAAATTGAATGCCCTTTCCAGTCGTGACTGAAATTGAATGCCCTTTCCAGTCGTGACTGAAATTGAATGCCCTTTCCAGTCGTGACTGAAGTTGAATGCCCTTTCCAGTCGTGAGTGAAATTGAATGCCCTTTCCAGTCGTGACTGAAATTAAATGCCCTTTCCAGTCGTGACTGAAGTTGAATGCCCTTTCCAGTCGTGACTGAAGTTGAATGCTTTTTCCAGTCGTGACTGAAGCTACGAAGACAAAATGATATCGTCTTATCAAGGCATTGAAAGCCAGTTTCCATCCAGCGTCATTCTGGGTCTCCTGTATGATACTTCAGTCTCTTAATTCACGTACGTTCGCTTGGGAAGCCATTTTTATTTTTAAAACAATTTTTGGGTCAGAACGAAGCTTCATTTTACCTTTGTTGATGAACAGACTTGAAGGAGCCTAGCCTTAATGAAAGCTTTTTAGGGAATAGACTCGCTGGATTTCCTTGGAGTCCAGCACCTCGAACGCGTTAATTGAGCAAAACCTTATTAAGGATTTTTCATTGTTAAGTTAAAATGAATAAAATTAGTAGTAATTGCACGAACGTCTCACGCCTTGCCTCGAACTAATTACTATTTAGGTTCCTTACAGTTTTAAAGGAGTGAGTTACGATGCTAACGTTTCTCCTGATTTCAAGAGAAGCCAAAAGTGCCTTGGTATTTCTGAAAGAGATATGAGCTCATTTCTGTCTGATTAGCTGCTAAGTGAGTACTAAGTTACGAAGCACGTGCAGGTGCTAGTAAGCCTGACATGTTCCTGCGTATCACTTATATAATCACTAAGCAAATGGAAAATTAATCACATAGTTTGTTAATACAGGGTGTCCCAGAATTAAGTGACCCTTTTCATTTACTAATAAACTAAAACTAAGAAAGGTAAGTTGTTAAAACTGGTTTCGATTGAAAGAAAAACGTTTTTATGATTAATTAACTTAATATCCTAAATACACATAAACTGTTTAACTAGATTTCTAGTTCAATTTTAAAGCTTTGTTTTTCCAACATGTCTCGATACAGCAAAGAAGAAAGAATAATAATTCTACAAGTGTACATGAGGTTATTTTCCGTAACAGAAGTGCAGCGTGATTACCGAATCCAGTTTCAAACAGGAACAAGTCCTTCGAAAAATACAATCAAATCTCTATGTCGTAAATTCACAGAGACTGGTAGGGTTAATGACAGATCACGATCTGGAAGATTAAGATCCATACGTACTGAAGCTGCAATTGACCGAGTCTATACAGATGCTGCAGATAATCCTTCAACATTTACGAAATAGAGATTAAATTTTGTTAATAGAAGGACTTGTTCCTGTTTAACACGTTGACTCCGAAGTGGTACGTATGTGTACCACTTAGGTTAGGTTCTGTAATTTTTTCCAAGTCTTTTAGTGATTATGTATACAAAGTGAAGATTTACACCAGTCAGGCAATCGGAGGCAACGTGTTAACACGTTTGTTGCGATTGCCTAGCCGGTGCAAATCTTTACTTTGTATACATAATCACTAAAAGACTTGGAAAAAATTACAGAACCTAACCTAAGTGACCCACCGGTGGGTCGCATCGCAACAAACGTGTTAATTAAAACTGGATTCGGTAATCACGCTGCACTTCCTTTACTGAAGATGACCTCATGTACACTTGTAGAATTATCATTCTTTCTTCTTTGCTGTATCGATACATGATGGAAAAGCAAGGCTTTGAAATCAAACTAGAAATCTAGTTATCTAGTTGATATGTATTTTGAATGCCAAGTTAATTAACTATAAAAACATTTTTCCTTCAATTGAAACCAGTTTTAACAACTTAGCGTTCTTAGTTTTTGTTTTATTAGTAAACGAAAAGAGTCAGCAAATTCTGGGACACCCTGTATTATATTAATTAATGAGCATATAAAAATTGACCTTATTTCGTTTCGATGATTCAAGGATAGTCTTGAACTGAACTTAGACTTGCTTAACACATTTTCTGCGAAGTGACCCACTGGGGGGGTCACTTAGGTTAGGTTCTGTAATTTTTTCCAAGATTTTTAGTGACTACGTGTACAAAGTAAAGATTTATACCTGCTAGGCAATCGCAGGAAACGTGTTAATTGAATAAATATTATTAACATTCATGTATACAAAGAGATGAAAAACTGTGCTCTCACGTTGAATAAATACTCGTAGTGTTAATCAGCACTTTTCGATCTTTCAATAGTGAAGCAATAAGTTGCCGATAACGCTAAGAATATCTCTGATGTTAAATTGTATTTGTATTATTTGGGGCTGCTGCCCTCATGCTCAACATGCATATGCTAACTAAAGTATAGACAATTAACACGTTTGTTGCGATGCGACCCACCGGTGGGTCACTTAGGTTAGGTTCTGTATTTTTTTCCAAGTCTTTTAGTGATTATGTGTACAAAGTAAAGATTTGCACCGGCTAGGCAATCGCAACAAACGTGTTAACATGTAAGTGTGGAGGGGAAAAATTAGAGTTTGATAACAAATGACATCATTGTGACTTCTTGTGGAACTCACCTAGCCCTGTTTTTATTATATTTGCCGTTTTAAGCCAAAACCGTATGTGAGCAAAAGAGCGGCTGGGTTAGCCAGAATTTATATCGTGGGCATTTATAATATTGCGGAAAACACTCTCCATTAATTTGAGCGTTGCCAGGAGCAGCTGCAGGCATTCTTTGCCGTGGTCTGAGAATGAAAAGGAAGGTTCACGAGAGTTGTGTTACGCTCTATTAGTCTTCGAAATGGCAGACCCTGGTTCTATTAGGTCTTCAAAATAGCAGACCTTAGTTCTATTAGGTCTTCGAAATGACAGACCTTGGTTCTATTAGGTCTTTAAAATTGCAAACCCTAACTGAATTGCCTGTCTACCTGATTCATGCCGTACAAACAAGCGTCTCGTGCATGGAAGACAGCTCCATTTACAACACGGCCTCGCACTGCTATGACAGAGACAGTGTGCCGCTGTACAGCAGAGGATAACGGCAGCTGGAATCTGAGAGTAGTGCTTGTTGGAGGATAAGTCTCATTCAGAAACCCTGAACAGGATTGTATCCAAGGGCAGCGTATGCCGTTACTCTTAAGATGTGAAGGTGACTGTAAATAGAATAGTATAGAATGAGGCATTAGGAACGAGCCGTTTGGCCCATTCTTGGGTCGTCACCCAAGTCCCATGTCGTGATTCTAGCTGGCGATGATCAAGCACAAACAGACCACGGCAGTTGTGGGTTTCGAATCCGGGTCTTCCCGCATCACAAGCGGGTTCGCTCACCAGTCGACCAAGCAGGTGGTCACCAATCGACCAAGCAGGTGGTGGAAAAAATACACGCATATTGAAACGTTCATAAAGTTTTAAGACATAATTATCATATTATCGGGTAGCTTTTTGAAAAGAGTATTTGGTAATTGTTAACGGGGTTTACTCCGACAAAAGATTAACTACTGTTTCTATATTTATTCGACTAATAACTATGGTACCAAAAGTCCAATTTACTTTGTAGATGCTTCACTACTTTGCACATTTTAAAAGCAAGAAAAGAGTGCTGATATTGTTATTTTTGACATTACATCTTCACTTTTTTGTATGATTTATGAGGATTTTGATCCAAAATAGTTTAATGCATAAACACTGACACAAATATATTAACATTCACAGTGATTTTGGAATAAAATTGGAATGTGAAAGCCATTGTTTTCAACGCTAAAAATTGTATACATTCGTAAAAAGGAAACGTCTGTTTACCTCATTGTACTGCAGGATTGTTTGACAGATAGAGAAGCAAATAGGCCTAACCACCCACAGCGTGTCCACGCTACACATATCCGCACTCAACCTAAACACACTATACCGGACAACACTAGGCCTATTCCCACTTGGTTATTTGGACTTACACACACTAAACCTACCAATACATAGCTTACCACAACTTCAAATATACTAGTGTGTATGCCAGTTAAAAATAACGGGTTTTAATTGTCATTCATTTGAAGGAAGCATTTAAAGCATCAGATTCTCAGACCTAATCAGGAAGTCTACGGATTTAACCCCAGCGATTGAGACTCTATATACAGTCAACCTTCGATAAGACAGACTACTAGGGGGGAAGGGTGGTCCGGATTAGTCGATTGTCCGGAATAACCGATTTGCCTATAAATATGCCTATATATACACAAATAATCGCCTTAATAAGGCCTAAATACATAATACATTATACAGTATGCACTATACTGCTGTATACTTTAAAATATTTAGCCTGTGGGTTAAAAGAAATTACAATATTAACTACTAAAAAGACGGATAAGACGTCCGTCTTATCCGATATCCGGATTACCGAGGTCCGTCTTATCGAGGGTTGACTGTACATGAAAGCCGACAGATTTAACTACTAGTGTTTGAGAGAGATTCCCATTGTAATAACATAAGAGAATTCCGCACAAAAATATAAATAAATTTATTTGAGGAGACACCCGGCGTTTTATTATGTAGTGTTGATTTACGAGGCCTACGTTTGTGAGGTTAGTCGCGTTATGCCCACAGTTAATAGATATACGCATACAAAAAATATCACCGTTTGGCTGACCACCATAATGGCAACACACATACCCTAGGCCGATCCAGGCAAGACCTTTCATTGCTAAGTCTACCTTCATTCGATGTAACCACACACAGACAACACACTTTGCTCACTCACGCTAACTTATCCATACCAGACCAACCCCTGATAAGCATATGTACTACTATATAAAGCCGTCGCGAATTAAAAGATTGCACGATACCGTACATTAAGACCATCAGCAGGCTAGCTCAAGGATGCCATTCCTTGGGATTTATCCCAAGATCTTGAGATATTAACGTTACGTTAGGGATTTGGGGATTATTTGTATCAAAATGTCGAAACCTTGAGAATTTATACATACAACAATAATTGATTACTTTCGTTTGATAATATTATAATACCAATTAATCAGTTATCATAATATCTTCAAACTTTGTTTATCTAAAGTGTTAAGAATTTGTTATTCGTTTAGTCGTCTTCAACTCGTTCTCGCTTCGTTGGATTTTAACGGCGGCTTCCAAGTTGCAATTTAATGTTTCAGTCTCTTCTTACAGTTTGACACATGAACGTCTCAGTATATTTTGAAATATTATTATTAAATTCATCGTGCCTTAATGGAATCTCCAGGAAAGAAAATGAAGTGTTACAAGCAAACTTTTAAACAGGATTGGTTAAAAGACCCAGAATTCATCAACTGATTGAAACAAGATGAAAACAATAGTGATTCCAGCTTTTGTAAATGCTCCAATATGTCTAACAAATACCAATCGTTCAGCTCTAGTTAAGCATAAGAATACTGTTAAACACAAGAGTAATTTTAAGTGCAGTACATCTGCAACTAAAATATCTGAGTTTCTTTCAGCTTCTGGCGTTTAGCCAGAAGCTGAAAAAATTGTTAGAAGTGAAATAATCATTTCCAGTTTTCTCTCCAAACATAATGTACCTTTTACTCGTGTAGACCATTTTGTAGCAGCATGCAAAAGTGCATTCCCTGATAGTGAAAGTACGACTAAAGTTTCAATGTAGAAAACTAAAATTTCCTGTTATACAGGATGGGATAGCGTACCATGAGAAATTAGCTGTGGAATATGTTTGCAACCGGCAAAAATTCTCAATATTCATCGATGAAAGTACTGACATTTCTATGAAGCAAATCACAACAATTGTTTTACGCTATTTTGATACGGAAAAGCAGGACGTTACTGATGCTTTGTTAGACATAGTATCAGCAGAAGATGGTCAATTGCTGAGCTTGTACAATGCTGTCAAAAACGTTCTGCAAGAAAGAAATATTCCTTTACATATTATCATCGGATTCGGCAGCGATAACTGCGCGTCGATCATGGGATCACACAATGGATTTCAAAAACTATTATCAGAAGACGTTCCGTCAGTTTTTGTCATGGGTTGTGTATGCCACTCTTTTGCACTTTGTACAAGTCATGCAGTAGCTATGTTTCCAAATTATTTGGAAGCACTTTCGAAGAACATTGGAGCTTAATTTTACCGTAGTGTTAAGCGAGTTCGTGATTTTGAATTAATTCGAGAAGCAACACATTTAGCTACAAAGAAAATAGCCAAACCTGTTTGTAGAAGATGGCTTTCTAGTGAAAAAGTCATCTCTGCCATTTTAGAATAATACGATGCATTATTGATACATTTCCAAGCTGAGTCAACGTCAGACAAAATTGATAATGCCGGCAAAATTTATGCAACTCTCACAGACATTGGAAAGAAACCTATGCTCTTCTTTTCCTCCAGTATCACACATACTGCAGAAAGTCAACACCCAGAACTCAGAATTTCAATCGGAATATTTCCGATTGCATCAACTCTACCTTAGTGTATCTTTGCATTACAAAAATATATTAAGATTCTTCGTCAAAGATGAAGTTTTACAAGCAAGATTTTTGGGAAATATATCTTAGTGATGCCAGAAACCTTAAGAATATAGTTGACATTCATTTAGGCAGCAGAGCTACAGCTCAAATAATGAAAACACCTTTTCCTAATGAATCTACTTCAAGGCGATTCAAGCAAGATTGTTCAAAATAACTAATAGAACTTGACATACAAATTAAGAAGAGATTTCCATTAGATGAAAACAACGAACGATCTAAATTGCGAATTTTGGATTCAAAAATAGCAAGCGACATTCGGCAATTGCCCTCAACTATAATACCATTGCGGTTAAGTTCCCCACCCTTCTTCTTGAAGGAGAACTAAACAAACTTGACGACCAATGGAGGCACTTTCGTCTGTCAGCAAATGTAATGGAAATAAAAACAGACTGTATTCCCCAGTATTGGTATTCGCTCGTAAACATCATGAATGGGTTAAATAACAAAAATACTGATTGTTGTCACCTTTCATTCTAAACTTGACTATTCTATGATACATCATTATCAGAAATAATTTTTTCTCAAGTAAATCATGTCAAAACTAAATTGACAGAAAAAAGTTGAAACAGTTAAAGACCGTTCATTGGCCAAACAATATATTAGAAAGGACAGTGGAACATGTCCGAACTGGCAGCCACCTAATGCCTTAATAACGGAACTTGTACAGGGGAATGTTTATCAACGATACAAAGATAGGCTTAAAGCGCATACAGAAAATGATTCTACACACTTATCATTAGATATTATTGGATGTGTTGATGAAGAAAAAGAAGATGAAATATAACTGATAAAAGGTGAGTGTTGAATTGTATTGATATTCTGTAAACTATTATTATTTTCTTGGGATTTCAGTATTGATTCTTGGGATTTTTAGTGTGGAATCTAGGGATGTTATCAAATTCTGAGTGGCATTCCTGGGCTAGCTGCCTCGGTAGGTTGCGTGAAAACAATGTTTTAGGTGGATATATACGCCTAAATTCGTCACTGTCGGGAATATGATCCTACCCACAAACAAACCACCATGTATGTACCTCTACCACTCGAAACATGTGCGCAATGCGCTCATTTCTGTTTCCCTCCTAGCATCCCTTTAGGTTTCACCCCTATACTTAAGCACATCCTGTGCCAAACTTTCCCCCATATCTTTCCTATTGGTGCAAACCACCACCATCTGCCATGACCTCTTCAAGTCGAAACCTCTTACCACACCGGTTGCAGGGAATTCTTTGGGCTCCTAAGAAAAAGATTTACCAGAGCCCTGACCACCGACGTATCATCCACGAGTCTACCACTGCGCCTGTGCTTACAACGCTGGTGGTCGAGAGACCACAGAGTTTATTCTTGCTGGGAGCGACGTATTTCTGAAGTCCTGTTACGTCTGTGTTCCCCGGACCAGTGGCAAAGGACATTCATGACTCTACCGTAATGTCACGACACAGTTTTGGTGCGCTTTACTGCATCTCAATGCATGAGACGTAACTTTTCCCCTATCATTATCCTGTTGGTTTCCTCGACAATTCCTTACTCCCTCACACGGTCACTCTGAGTAAGAGAGAAAAAATTACATTCAAATGTCTGTCTTTACAAAACGATTTTAAAGTATGCTCGGGGCTGAGAGAAGTCTGATGGTTGGGACACGAAAACACTATAAACCTATCTTACAAGCCTTCCTAACTACAACTACCAATTAAAATGCTACTCACAATAGGTGTATCCCCCCTTAGACTCACTAAACAGAGCTACTCCTATACATGTATCTGCAACCAATAAGCTCATCCCTACTAGGTCAACCCAATGGATTTTGCCCGATAGTTCTACACCTAATAGGCTTATCCCCCTTAAGCCCATAAAACAGACCTAAATTTTATACGGCTACACTCAATAGACAAACCTCATTAGGTCTGCACAAAAGATTTACTTCTTATAAGCCTTTTCCCAATAGGTCTACCTACTTTAGGTCTACCCAATAAACCTATTTCCCAGGGGCATATAACTAATAGGCCTATCCCCACTAAACCTATACAATAGACCTACATATCTCTTGTATAATTACACCTTGTGGGCCTCCCAATAGACTTATACCTTATATGGCATTGTGTACTGTACTCAGCATACCCACCATCCCTAGACCTATATAATCGACCTACATATGCTCATAATCCTATTCCGACTCGATCTATTCCATTATATAGAGTGTCCCGAAAAAAGCAGACCGAACTTTGAATTGATAAAATTCTGCAATTATTGTTGACAATTTAGTTTTGTAAAAGCCAGCTTGTTATTTACGTAAATCAGTATCTACAATACCACTTGCATGAATGAAACATGTTTGCAAGAACAAGTTTTTCTCGCAAATACCCTTCATTATGCAGTTAACAAAAGAACAAAAAGTGTTTGTAGGCACAACCTGAATTTCGACTAGAAGCACTAAACGTGTACAGGCCTTATTTGCTTAACATTTCCCCAGTCGAAGATCACCATGCAAAGATACCATCTAGAAAAATGCTAATAAATACCAACAAGAATGAACTAACCGTAATATGAACAAAGGCCATTCGTGGTGTAAAAGAACTGCGAGATCTGAAGAAAATGTTGAAAATGTGCGAAATTTGTTTCAACAAACTCCACAAGTGTCAGTCAGAAGAAATGGTTTACCTCTAACCAAGTCATCGTTCAATCGTATTGTTGTTTGTGATTAACATTCGTATCCTTACAATATTCATGTAAGACATCAACTTCTGGAAACAGACTTTCCTCGTCGTAGGCCATTAGCTGAATGGCTTCTAAACAAACATGCTCATTACATGGAAAAGTTGTAATTGGCGACGAAGCCGCTTTCTTTATGAATGGAAAGGTTGATACTCAGAATGTAAGATTTTGAGCCACAAAGCACGATGCTTCTGAGTTTAATTTCGACGTAAATATTTGTCGGGAAAAAATTTCTCTTTGGATTGGATTATGCGGGAATGGCTCTCTTGTAGGTCCAGTTTTCTATGATAACATTTTGAACCGTCTTATGTACCTCAAAATGATTAACGAAAACATATTCCCAGAATTGCGACACATTTACAGCAATCGGTTCGATAGACTATGCTGGTTTCAAGACGGAGCCCCAGCTCATAGGCAAATCATTGTCAGACAAAGATTAGAAGAGCTCTTTGGTACTCGCATTGTAGCCCTCAATCATGATATTGAGTAGCCTCCGAGATCACCGGATCTAACCGCTTGTGATTTTTTTCTATGGGGATATCTTAGGAATGAAGTTTATACTATTCCACCAAAAAACATAAATCAGTTACGGAAGAGTATCATCCGAGAAGTGAACCTACTTAACATCCACGGATGGTTAGGAGGGCAGTGCAGGCAATGAGATCGAAGGCGTTAATATGTTTAGAAAGGAATGGAGGTCATGTTGAAGGAAAAGGGGCTTAAAATGAAGTGAAAGATTTTCATCATGTTATTATTAAAGGATATTCATTGGTAATGAGACATTGATTATTAAAGTACTAGAGTTTCCGTAGAAATTCCACGATTTAGATTTGAATAATTTGAAATTATTATAATATGAATGTATCAAAGATTTGCGACGAAGTATTGTGTTTTAATGAATAATATTCATACATATATACTGTGATGGTAGTAGTGATGTGGTGATAGTGGTGATAATGTATAGTGATGTGTAAAGGATGTGTGATGTGTTAATGTGTAAGGATGTGTGATGGTGAATGGGTACGTGCAGAATGCGAGCAGTTGGGCCTCAGACCCATTAAAAGCCAACGGCTGCCGCGCAGCAGAACGTAAACAAAACAAGCAGTGTAAGCAGTTCTAAACGCCTAGCAGATGAAATATGTTCTGTGAGAGCCTCAAAACGTGGGAAGTATCGAATAAGAGGCCAACAGAAAAACGGCCAACGGCTGCAACAAGACCAAAGGCGAAAGGAGGGGCTAAAAGTCAGGATGCGTTTTTCTAGAAAACAGCAACGGGTTATATAAGCAGCAGTCAGGAAACCAAGGGGAATAAAGAGCAGGGCGTCATAGTGTGAACACCAGTGCTATTAGGTTGTTACAAAAATAATGGTCGATTTCAGAAGCATGCATTTAATCCTTGGTAAATGAACAATAGAGATGTTAAACTTAGTCAAAATATGAACCCTGAACAGCTATGCATCTCTGCCATCGGNGGCTGTGATGCAACAAAATCTTTGAAGGTCGTTTCCACCTCTTGTTTAGACCTAAAAGTTTTACCATCCAAAAATGTGCTTAAGTACTTGAATAAATGATAATCAGTAGGTGAAAGATCTGGAGAATATGGAGGATATGGTAGAGTCTCGTATCCCAGTTCTGTGAGTTTCTGGACGGTCATTCTTGCAACATGTGGTCGCGCGTTATCGTGGACCAGATTTGGACCACGTCGATTAACTAATGCCGGTCTCTTTTCGCTCAATCGAGCATGCATAACAGCGAGATCATTGCAGTATCTCCCTGCATTAATGGTCTCATTGACTCCCAAAAAACTGTAGTGAATAACACCTATTGCAGACCACCAGACAGTCACTATAATCTTTTTCTGGCGCAACATTGGCTTTAGGAAGTGTTTGGGGGGCTCATCACGATCGAGCCACTGACATGATCGTTTACGGTTATCATAAAGGACCCACTTTTCGTCACAAGCGACAATTCGGTCAAGAAAGGGATCGTTGGTGTTGAGCAGAGAGAGCATCGAGCACACTTCGAAACGCCTAAGCTTTTGATTCTCATTGAGCTCATGAGGAACCCATTTATCGAGCTTTTTCACCTTTCCAATAATCTTCAAATGGCGCGAGACTGTTGCAATGCTGACACCAAGCGTCTGAGACATTTCTCTTACACTTTGACGTGGATTTTGCTCAACAACCGCATGCAATTGCTCGTTCTCGAGACTACCCAAACGTCCTCTACCCTCTTCATCTTTAAGGCTCTCATCACCACTCCGGAATTTCCCGAACCACTTTCGTACTGTCTGATCCCTTGTGGACTCTTCTCCCCATGCTCGGTTGATATTGGCAGAAGCTTCGGAGGCGTTGTGCCCAAGTTTGAACACTTGCAACATAAGTAGGCGAAGGTCATGTTTTCTGATGTTCATCATGGAGGGATTCTATGCTTCAAAATTGTGTTCTGTCTGAAAAGAAGTTACAAAGTATTAATGAGCACACATTAAACCCCAGACCTTTGAGCTGCCATTATTTTTGTAACAACCTAATATTAGGTTGTTACAAAAATAATAGCCGCTCGAAGGTCTAGGGTTTGAAAAGTAATTTTAACACAACTTTTTTAGTTTATTTTCGATGAACCTTGGCAGGCATAACAATTAATGTGTGCTCATTA
>VCRD01002612.1:0-22334 GCA_006783055.1 Trinorchestia longiramus
TCTTCTTCCTCTTCTTCTTGCAACGAGGAGAGTTATTCTTGCATTTGCCATGGACTTGTTTGGATTTATTCAAACTTCGATGGGTAATGAATTTGGGATTACTACCTCTTTTTTTTTTTATTAAACCAGTACCTTTGATTATCATTAAGAAGGGTGCAGACACTTTCACATTGACACTTTTTTTTGTAATAGTTCGTTTTCCGAATTTTATGTCTGGCCGTCCACTGAGGTACTCAAAAATAATGCTTTAACTGCGTGAGCTTTCTTTGCAAGGGAGGGTAGAGAGAAGGGTAAGGGAGCTCTGCTCGCAGCGCGAGGGCCGTTCTTAGGCCTACCTACGTTTTTGTCACTGAGTCAGACACTGCAAGCGTTTGGACAGGATTATTACTATGTTTTTGCTTAAAATTTGCACAGATTCAAACTTTAAGTCATTTTTTTTCCAGTTTGATGGGGGGCACATTCACGGGGATGTCAGTTTGATTTAGATGCTTGGTAGTACTGTCTTTCTGTCACATTTTGAATAATTTGAGCACCAATTTTCTGGTGCGTCTGTTCACGTGAACGGTCAGAGTAAAAAGCCCTTGAGAGAATATAATAAATAACTTGAGGTTTACCAACCTCAGTGTTAAAACATATAACTGCTGCAATTCAGCATCACAAAAGAAAAAAGAAATGGCTACCTGTATTTAGCAACAAGCACTGTTTGTTGTGCAAAAAATCATACACTTGAGCACACTGAATTAAAAATATAAAAATTGTGTGAGGAACTTTCTTTCCAATGTTGGGTGGTGTGAAAACCTTTTATACCTACATTGAACACATTATATCTTGGGCATCACATTTAACTGCCTGAGTGTCTATACACAAATGGAAATGCCTTGCAAACTTCTTACTCAAAAATATAGTAAAGTACCATGATTGACATATCAAAGCACGGGTATTGCTTATGAATGCTGCTGTAGACCAGAAATCATTTGTCTACATTAGACACTGTTACACAGAAAAATCCTACACTTAGAGCACACTCAATAAGGGACACAAAATTGTCTAAGGAACTTTTCTTCCTGATGTAGCAAAATCATAGACTTAAAACACTCTCAATAAATAACACAAAATTGTCTAAGGAACTTTTCTTCCTAATGTAGCAAAATCATAGACTTAAAACACACTCAATAAAGAATACAAAATTGTCTAAGGAACTTTTCTTCCTAATGTAGCAAAATCATAGACTTAGAAAAACACACTCACTAAAGCACACAACATTGTCAAAGGAACTTTTCTTCCTAATGTTGAGTGGTGTGAGAACCTTTTGCAACTACATTGAACACATAGTAATGCTGCTGTAGACCAGAAAACATTTTCTACATTCTATACTGAATGTTGCATTTCCTGTGAATAGGTACCAGTTAAATGAATGAATTGACTATGCATGTAGAATGCTTTTTGATATCTTATTGTATGACCAGGACTCTATTGAGCAGGAAAGAATGGACATTTAATTCATCACAAACACACTGATGAGATAACTTCCTGGCTCAATGAAATGCCTATACTGATACTTGTCAGTATTACACAAATTCTACAGCTATGATATTGATATCACGGTTGGCCTCCTGTCTGCATAAGCTATGACTGCATTTTTACAGTTATGATAATACACAATTGCCATAATGCTGATATCGACGGACTTATGTAGTTAAGTATACTCACGATCACGTTTTACACTTTACACAATATCTTACATGTTTGATTTGGTGTGGACTTAACACTGTTTTTGAGAACGAGATTGAATACGTGTTCCTTTGGTGATTGGCGGGAAGGACCAAACGACGCCTGGCGGCGCGCTGGGGCTAAAGCGTCTCGATATTGCCAGCCAGCGACTATCCCTCTGTCCTTTTTTCTTCTAATACAAATTCCAATTTATTTATATTTATTATATATCCTAACCTGTCACGACACTCCCCATCTCGAACGAAGACCGAAAAAATGCAACCCAAGGAAGCGACAACAGTCTAGGTGGAAGTGCCGGGTGCTTCCAAGATCAGTACTACGTTTTGGACGGCCCTCTCTACCGTCGCCCTGCGCCTGGATTTGTCGCTAAGTGCGAGGTCGATGAACACGGAGCGTAAGATACCGTCTCTGCTAGTAGAAGTAGCAAATTCGTCTGAGGCCCAGAGATTGCGCTTGGTGTTGCAACCTCGGACAAGCACAACGTCTCCGATATTTCCATGATCTTGAGAGAGGAACTGGCAACTTGTTGAGAAGTGTATTCGTCCCTCTAAGAAAGTCGACATGCGTAAGCTCTGAGGTGCATGCTTTGGTGTTGATCCCGGTACGTGCGATGCTCTGGAGTTCCTGCAACTGTACCTTATCATTTTCGTGCTTGATTTGCAGGATTTCAACAATGTCTTGATGAATAGCGTTTTCTAAATCTGACCCTTTTTTATAATGGGTGTGTAAAGCGTCCCACATGAGCGTGAATGCAGTTACCGGGTCGCCTGATAGCTGACTCGTGATGCCTTGGATCAGCTCCCAATATCGTCCTTTCGTGTTTGCCGTGAGGACGGTCATTGCGTCGTGCGATCCCATCCAGTATTGTTGTAAGTGATGGTGAATGGCACTGCTCCGATTGTTGAAAAAGCGCACTTTACCGTCAAAAAGTGGCGTCACTGCTTGAAACACGTTTGGCGCCGTGGAGCACTGGGGTTGGTGGCAGGTTGCTGTTGTTCGTGTGTCGGGAAAAACTGATGTAGTTGGATCGTGTGGGGCTGTCTTTAATTCGCTCCCCATCTTGGCGACAATGGGGGCCGGTGCTGTTACCTTGGGCCCTGACTCGTTCTCTGTCGCTGCTGGAAGGTTCTCGGGGTTAACAGGCTGGTGGCACCCTGGTGTCGCTACAAACATGTCCGTTCGTTTGTAGGATTCGCGAGAAGTGATCTCTTCGTTATTGCGATTTTTGGCCTCTGTGTTTTCCTCTTGTCTTGCATGCTCTGGGATATCCTCGAGATCAAGGTCTTGGGTATCTGTGGCAAAGGGAGTCACTGACGTCGTTCCTCCGGATGCTCGTGATGTTTGGGAGAAAGTGTCGAGCTTTAGGGCTTGCAGTTGTGTATTTAAAATCAAGAGCCGATTCTTGACGTTGCGAATACCCTTCTTTCGGGCCTTTTCAGTCTCGAGAGCCGCTGCCGTAGAGCCATTGCTGATGTATCTAGCCGCGAGAACTCCACTTGCTTCTGTCAGTTTTGCGATGCATTGCTTCAAAGCGCGGCCGTGGTCTAGAAGTTTTTGTTCATCTTCTGCATCTGGGCTTCCGAATAAGATAAGGTCATCCAACTCTGTGTGAAGAACATCTACGTCGTACTCGAGTACGTGGAGTGGAGGCACTCTTGGCCTAGCACTGCTGTGTGTTGACTCACGGATCGACATTATTAGGTAGCTTAACACGTTGGCTCCGATTGCCTGATTGGTGTAAAACTTCACTTTGTACGCATAGTCACTAGAAGGATCTGAAAAAAATACAGAACCTAACCTCAGTGGTACACATACGTACCATTTCGGAGTCAACGTGTTAAAGCGAGCTTCCCTGTTTGTCGGGCTGAGACCCTAATGTTACTTTGAGACCTTTCAGTGTGACTTGGTGCTCTGTCACGGAGGGACTGCTGCTGGTCTGCTCTCTGGCTGTGAAGACGCTGCCAAGTCTCCGTCCTCCCGCAAATATCACTGGCAGATCCACCAACCAGCAATCAAAATATCACTGAAGGTAGCTTGAAGCGAGCTTGCTTCTGTTACTGGACTACGGATTGTCCAGGATCTTCCCGTGCTTGCTCAAAATTAGCGGCCTGCCCTAAGTAGGCCCTAATGTTACTTTGAGGCTTTACAGTGTGGCTTGGTGTTCTGTCACGGAGGGACTGCTGCTAGTCCGCTCTCTCGCTGTGAAGACACTGCCGAGTCCCCGTCCTCCACCAAATATCACTGGCACACAACTCCGCCAGCTGATTAAAAATATCACTGTCCGGGACTTCAGCGTGTCCCGTAGGATAAATGATGAGGTCATTGGAAGTTGGCTTTATTAAACGCCGTGATATTTTTGATTTGGTGTGGACTTAACACTGTTTTTGAGAGCGAGATTGAATACGTGTTCCTTTGGTGATTGGCGGGAAGGACCCAAAGCGTCTCGATATTGCCAGCCAGCGACTATCCCTCTGTCCTTTTTCCCTCTAATACAAATTCCAATTTATTTATATTTATTATATATCTTGACCTGTCAGGACAATACATATATACATCTAAATGCCTCGGAAGAAGAATAATCTGAAGAGTAAACACTAATTCATATAAAATTCTATTTAGCTTTAGGCAAAACACCATTTATTTTCTATCAAGAAATTTTTGTTTTGTGCTCTATAAAAATTGAACCTTTTTTACATGTTAACGTTTATCAGGTTAAAAAAAGCACCAATTCATAAGTCTGAAATCTAACAGAAAAAAAGTAAAAAGTAAACAACATCCTGGTCTATCGAAATTTGCACTTTCGATAGAATTAATGCAGTTTCCGAACTACTGTACTCATACAGAGAACTAGGAATAAGTAGCAAAAGTACCTATATACTGAGAGGCGGATGGATAGTCGTGGGATTATTATTTTTGAAGAGTTTCAGCTCCGTCGCTTTCAGAGGTTCCATCCGGTCCCAAACCGCCCATACCGGTCCCGTATTGCATTTGTCTAGTCTGTTCAGACTTTAAGGATTCGATGCAAGTGTGAAGCGGAGTCGTCGGGCTGCGAGCTGATGGTGGAAACTGATCCTGCTCCATCGTCGGCAGACGTGACGTTGCACTTCTTCCTTGCTTTCTCCTGCCTATATTTTGTTTTTTGAATAGAATTTTTTTCATTTTGTTTTGTCGTGCAACCTAGCACCAAGTGTCTGACGCGTATTCCATATTTTAACTGGTTTATCCAGAATTCTAAATAAATAACTTAAAATTAGACCATTGTCTAACGCAAATTAAAATTACTCAAATACGAGTGAATTTGTCTAATAATGAGGGTCTGAAAAGACTCTCAGCTCAGAATTCCTCTGTAAACTAAAATTTCCTCTTCCTTTCAAAACTTAAAAACTACTACTATTCTTTACTATCTATGTGGAGTACATACGCTTCTTCAACTATTTTCAGTCTATCTTTAAAATTCTAACACGCCTAGCAGTTTCCGATGGAAACACTGAAGGAGCACGGATCATCGGTGCTCTTTTCCGCTGGAACTCAGCATACGCCAACTTAAGATTCAGATTGAGTGCGTTTCGGATGGTGGGAGCTGACATTCCGGCTCTAGACCCCAGGGACCGACGGACTCGAGCGTGGGGGTGCTGAGAGTAGCCGTTCTCTCCAGTTGCCTATTTATGTTCTGGCTCCTGAAGACCTCACTTTTAAACGTCACCTTAATTGCGTGAAGAGACGCCAGTTTTATTGGAGGGACGGCTTAAAACCCTAACCATTTTTTTTGTTGAGGGTCAAGTCGTCAAAATTAGATATTAAAATCACTTAAATACAAAAATATTTAATTGCTACTTAATTTGAAGTATATAAATTAGATTAAAGAACCTTGACTTTTACTCATGAAGTGTCGTGAACCTTTGTGGCGCGCAAAATTCGCGACAGGTTTTCGATAAAATTAAATTAGTCGATTTGACTCCAAAGCTGAGGAATTATAGCACGAGTTTGACATTTACGTGTGTTTCGTTTGAATATTGATAGCTCTATTTCAGTTTATACTTAAGTTGTGTGACACAAACTCATGGTAGACACTTATATGGAGCATGTTTCGTTACTAAGTTAATTTTGTTTAATCATGCATAGGAGCTAAGATATCTGTATTTGTTTGCTACTTTAATATGCAAAAACGATGTGTCACGTTTTTTTGAAATTTTTAATTGATTGGTTTTTCTTCATATGCATGGGCAGTTTATTCCAAAGCAATGCACCTGAAATTGAAAGAGCCCTTTGTCCAGCATCGGACGAGCGGAAACTGATGTTAACATCGTGTCGTCGATCAGGTTTCACACCCTTAGTAGTGGGTGGATAGAATTTAACAACGTTGGCTGAACTTTGAGGTTGATATAGAGAGGAGAATACATATTTGACCTGGTGAATGAGTAGTCTTTGTTCTATCGGGGTCCAGTTAAACTTTTCCATGAGAGGTGTTGCATGATCGTTCTTTCTGAAATTTCCTTTGCATACTACTTTAGCAGCCAAATTCATACATTTCTGTAGCTCTTTTTGAAGACCTTTAGGTATATCTCCCCAGACCAAGTCACAGTAGTCAAAGCAGGATAACAATAAAGATTGGATAGCTAATAATCTAGTTTTTTCGTTAATCATGTTCTTCACACGGTGAAGGAACATCAATGTACCGTTAATTTCGTTGCATGTTTTCTCCCCGTGGGATGTGAAAGACATGTTTCGATCAAACCAGTCGCCCAAATTTTTTACTTTTCATACTGGTTCAATAATGCACCGTGTCTTTCTTGCGTTAAGCTTCAGACCATTTTGGTCGTACCATGATTTTACGTGTTTTAAAAGTATTTCAGCATTTGATTTTGTCTGAGATAGTTGGGCTGGCGCGCTTGTCATTGCAATTTGTACGTCATCTGCGCACATAGAAATTCTCGTGTTTGACGGCATGGATAGAAAATCATTGATGAAAATCGAGAACAGAATTGGATTGAGAATAGAACCTTGTGGAACGCCGAAATCGTTTTGTATGGATGATGAAATTGTGTTTTTTGTGCTTTTTTACACAGTTAAGAATTTCTGAGGCACGAATTTTCAGTGAGAACAGTGAAGTACTTTTTTATTTAGATATTTATTACCTTCTTAAAAATTGACTTTTAATAAAAGAACATTTTAATTGAATTGTAAAATAAGACATAAATAAAATTCACATAGAAAACCCACCTTTCATGATTTGCAAATTGGATGTCCATTACCTGATAATGGTACACTTATCACAAATCAACCAGCACTTGGGATCTCTTCTCTACAATTTCACTAAATCAGTACACATGATTTGCAAGGATATGTAAAAAAACCCAAGCTACAGAATGCAGGGAATGAATCATTTTCCATTATTGGCATTTTGAATGAAATTTCCCCAACACTAGACAACAGTATTTTAAGATGTGAACATATTTTTACAGTTTTTCCCCTTGCAAACACATCCGCTGACAAAGAAAGATACTTCATTGTAATCAAGTTAATACATGACATATGCATGAATATGAGATTTTAAAACCCTCATCATTACAGTCCTACGGTGATGGTAATACAGTTGTTGATAATGCAAACACCTCATGTTTTCACTGAACAATAAAATTAAAAAACAACCTAAGTCTTATGCTCACAATAAAATGTTGATAATCGTAAAATTTAACTGTTGTAATTAGTTTAGTGCTTGATGTTAGGAATAAAATTGAGGTTGAAAAAATACAGTTATGAGAATCAAGGGGTAAACTTCTATGTGAAGAACATATTGGCAACTTCAGATAGAAGTAAATAAAATTGTTTATCAAAAATTTTAAAGTTTCATATCCATTTCTATGTGCAAAAATTAAACTAACATCAACACATGAACATAATGAATTAAATCTCATACATAATGATGTTGTCAGAAACTTACAAACCATTCTGTACATCAAAAATTCTAATCAATTTTATTCCCATATACCAAGCATGAAGCGTATATGGGAAAGCAGTAGTACAGTACTAATACACTTGAACTCAAACTTTTGCGCCAGCTGTAGTTCGAGCCTTTGTTACGGTCTTTAATTCCCTAAAGAAAACACATATAAAACCGAGCGGCATCCTACAAAATTTTACCTCTGTACCAGGGTCATCTAAATAATTCCTCAAGGGCCACTCTAAGTCATTCCTTGCAAGAGAACAAGCCAATTGAGGGCAGCACTGGGAACCAACTTATCATGAACCAGCCCTCATGCTTGGCAAGTAGTGAATTTCTACTCCAGGAAACTGACTCTTCAACATTAATTTTTCTTATTCCATGCACAGTCTAGGAATTTCTCCATTGCATTCACAACAATCGCGTCGATTCTTCATCCAGCCCGGCAAGATAGCTCATACCGAAGTCCTCTTCAACACCCCTAGCATTCCACTGGTCCTCTCCATATTGCTCAGAAACCACATCTATATAGCTCTCTTGTAAGTGCACCTATTTACTATATTATAAGACCAGATGTTCAATTATTTTTTTATTCATCTGTTACACTACATCGATCAACTGATATTCAACCTCACCTCAATGGCTGCCTATTTGCATTGAATGACTTACATGTGATTGCTAACAAGAGTTGGCTGCCAAAACTATAATCATAGAACATTCCAATTTTCGGTCATTCATAATAAAGGTAGTCTTCAACATTCATGCTACGCTTCCATTTGTTCACACTCTGTATACTCTTTTGTTTGTATTTTAATTTTCTTTTTTCACTTTTTGCAATCTCACCATGGTCCTCACTTCTATTTTTTCAAAAAACGTGTAGTCTAAAGTTTCCCAATTCTTACAAAAACAATCTTTTGAGTCTTAGCCAATGACAACTATAAACAGGACGTGCACAGCCATATAGCTGACTACGCTAGCGGAGACCATTGCATTCTTAGTCACATAACATTTTCTATTGCACTAATTGATCAAAAATTACTTATTCAAAGCAATAGAAAGGATAATGAGGTTTTGTAGTGAATTTTAAATCGTTAAAGCATTGTAATGCTTTAAAATATCAATTTTAGCCGGACTTAACCTGTATTATTGTATGAGCTTTGTGACCACTTCATAGAAATCTGAGTTGCTGCAGTTTTAGACTTTACAAATGAATTATAGTTAAAACTTTTCCAGTGCAAACAAACAAACATACAAACACTCACGTAAATAAACAAACAGACATAGAAGCAAAAACCTATCAAACTGCAGCTATTAGTGAGCCAACTGAGCCTTCATGACAGAGGTCTGAAGGACTGCATATTTTTGCTAGTCTTTCTCTGAGGGGTTGACAGCAAATTTGAGGGGTTGACAGTAAATTGAGTGAGTGTAGTAGTCGTCAGAATACTGCCTTTCTTTGACTCGTACAGTTCCTTGACGTCTGCAAATGATGCCGTTGTTTCATTGTCAAGACTGGTCTTCTGGCCCTTCTCACTGATCCAGTTGTTGCGGATGCAGTTGTTTAGCAGATGTACTGTGTCAAAAAAGAGAAACCAGACACGCTTGTTGTCAAGAGGATGCTTGGCTGTGGCAGTGCAATCATCTAGTCGTTCAAACAGCTTACAATACTGCTGGTTCACCTTGTGGTGTCTGTAATAGACCCGATGACACATCCACTTGCTCTCTCAACAGCAGCTCCAGCCTCCTTCACACGCTCAAGCTGGTATGCTGCATCAGCTTGTGGACGGGTGTCAAAAATTATCAGACTAGGCCCTTTGTGCAGCCACTTCATCATAACACACAGAATAGATGGGGCCTTGCAGTCTCGGTTGTTCTCGGCCATGCCACTCAGTAACCCACCAGAAAATGAAACAGTTGGGTGAATCTGTACTTCATCTACCAAGAGAAACACATTCTTCTGTTGCAGTGTCTGGACTTTGTCAAATGTTTCCTTCAGCACCTGGTCCTTGTCAATAGATGAAATGACGTATTGCAGCTTGCCTTTGCATGGCAGCACGAAAAAGTCTCTGAGCTGTTCATAATTACACTTTCGGTATGATTGAAGAGCAAAACAATAATCATTCATGGAAAACTGCTTTTGTGATAAAAGTTCCAAATGACGTGTCAAAAATACCAACTTCTTCTCCTTCTCGGTGTCGACATAGGCTGACGTGTGAGCTTGAAGGGTGACAACATTTTGGATCGTTTTGTCAAACAGGATGTCATACATAGTTCATTGCCAAGCGCACAGTTTCGTCGGACTGCGTATACGATCTCAAACCATTGTTGGGATGAACTGTCTTAAACAGTGGTACTAATGCCGTTCTTGAACGCACTGAACGTCAGTGGGGAACACAAAGTGGGCTTGTTTTCGACAATCACAGGCAGGCTGCATTCACTGAAGTAGTCAGTCATAAACAAACACACAAGCCTTTCTTTCGCTCTTGAAACAATCAAGTTCTTATACTGCTTCTGCAGGTTACGTTCAGGTTTGAAAGCATCAAATGAAGTAATCTTATCCTTCTGAGGAAAATACCTCAGTTGTTGGTCTTCAACTTTCGCCGTACGAGGTGCAGGTTTTGGAGATGGCAGACATGAAGCAGGCACATTGAAAATACTGGGAGGGATTTCAGGTCGCATAGAACCACCATGCAATTTGATCAACGGTGGATCAGCACCCCAGTGAATCTCACAAATGAAAAACTTGTCTGGATCAACAACAAAGTTTTCACGAGGTGGAATAACATCAAACCACTTCTGTCTCTCAAACTGCTCTCTTGGCAAGCAAAACACGCGCCGCCTGTTATCCTTAATTTAATTACCCCGCCAGTTCACAACCCCACACATGCTCAGCATTTTTAGTTTATATAATTAGCAATAAACTAAACAGTATCCAGTTAGAAATGCAGCCATGTGCCTCGAAATAAACAACAATGTCCGATTCAAACCGAGCGACAGATTACGACAAAGCTTGCACTGTGACAGTTGATTAACTGAGCTCACTCAGCTCCGTGAACTGGCCTCGGCTAGCGTAGTCAGCTATACGGCTGTGCACGTCCTGTTTATAGTAGTCCTTCGTCTTAGCAATTTTGTAAGCCCTCAGGAAATTTACTCTCATAGATTTTCACTCAGACTCCATTCAAAAATTTGTTCACCCACCTTTTATTCTCCATTTGTTCACTTATCACTTTATAATTCAACAGAGCTTTTAACATTCTTTCAGAAAACAGACTCCAACCCAAATCCCCTCAAATAGCTTTTACAGCTGTACACTCTGAGGTGCCTAATGCCAATTGTCCTACCCTATTCTACAACACAAAATTTTCTAGGTCTCCTCCAATCCATGCCATAACATTCAAACCACACATTACAGTAGGTACAACAAACAACTTTCATATTCATAAATGTTTGCTCTATACTGGGCCACACTGTTTAGTTTTCTCCAATATTACATAGCTTTTGCCAATTTCTCACCTTTTGCTCTAGCATATTTCTCTTCACCTGACACACAACATGGGTACTTATATTCCTGAGTTCTGACCATTTTAAGTTCTCCAATATTCTACTCTATCTTTATAAGTCTCATTACCATTTATAACCATAACTTTTAAATTACCTCCCACAAACTTCACATAACAATCTCTACCATATTAATTCATATTTTACGCATCCCTTGTAATTCCAGCCCTGACTTACTACCCACAACAATGTCATCAGCAGATAGCAAACAACTCAGTTTCTTCTCTCCAACTTCTAGTCCCAAACAACTTAATCTCAGGTGGATAACTGATTTTTCTGTGTATAAGCAAAACAGTAAAGGAGACAGAGTACAACCCTATCTCACTCCCCTTACACTTTTTACCAGCCCAGTCACTAAATTTTCCAGACAGTAGATTGCACATGTATTCTCATACAAACTTTTCATAACGTTCACTATTTTCTCACTTAAACTATTTTTTCCTAGCACATCTAGTAACCTCAGACGATTTACACTATAATACGCCTTGTCAATATCCATATTTACAAGATATTTTTTCCTTCTTCTATTTTCAATTATTCCATATACCCACTCCATCTTCCGAGAACACATTTCTGCAAACACAGTCTGGGCAATGAACTCAGACTTGCATTTGAACGTCCGCTAAAGCTGAAAATGTTGTGGAACTTTATTTGGAAAATCGCAACCCTTTCGCAAAAATATGTCACATAATATGTATAAATTTCAATGCAGATGGGCAAAATAAATGTTATCCTTTCAAACGTGAATGTTTAACCATTTATCAAATAACTTGAATTCTAGGTGAGGAATGCTCAAGCTAAGGAGAATCTAGTTTTGATGATTGAAGGAAGGAATGAAAGAAAGAAAAACAGATTTCAATCTCAATGATACACGAAATATTCACCATCGGGTTTTCAAATGCTTTATCGGGAAAGTCCTTAAGTGATATAAATACATTGGTTGATAATGACTCGAGCGGTGTTTATGTTCTCACAAATGAAGTGAAACGTAAAAATAGAAGTCAGCCTTGAATTTTGTGATGAAATAATGGAATGAGCATATCGGCTACGACACATAAAATTTTTTTTTGGGGACATCAAAGTGTTATTAATATCAATGTTACTCTGGCATGATGTATAAATTAGTAATTGGCACCTCAACGGCGACGCCTGAGCTTGAGTGAGGGATGATGCGGGGGCAGCGTCAGTTGCGGGTTGTGCCCTGTCGTGTGTGTATCGGTACCGTAGTTGTGGGAGCAAGAAGCGGCTCAGGTGCAGGTTGCAGGCTGGTTGTTCGTTAAAAGTAGTCGTTGTCGTGGAGATCTATACTCGTAAAATATTAGGCTAAGTAGATTCAGTTACTAACACTAGTATAGGGATAATCGTCACGTGAGTAGAGGTTGTGTGTCACGGTCGAAGGTTATTGATGTCGCATCGTCCACGGTTAGAGGACATTCATCCGGTACGAGAAGCAACGTAGTCTGAAGACCAAGTCAAATAGAGGTAAGCGAATTCGGGTTAGAAAATACCGCAGAGTTGCAACTACTAGTCTTAACAACAGTTACATATTAGAAAAAGTTTATATATGACACGGAAATTGAATCATATCATGAATTAAAAAAACTAGAATACCTAAGTACCATCCATATTATAATACATACACATTTACAGTATAACGAAACAAGAAATATAAATCTTCATTACTACTACTTCAAATAATAATAATACAGTTACCATTAATTTTTACCAACTTTTTACAATTCATATACGTGTTTACATCAAACATTATTATCACGTTTATATTGATTAAAAATAGCCATTGATTTATTTCTGAACTAAAGCGCAGTATGCTGGCAACATCACCTAAACTTCATGGTTTGACCCACGGTGCAGAAAAGAATAGGAGGAGCACTTGTAGAAGATGGCAATGACCTGTAGCATTACATCGCTGCTCATGCTCCATTATTTTCAAATTATGCGTACCATTAATCGCGTACAAATTAAATCGTACTTTTTACAATAAATTTCTTGTATTTATGTAAGTAGGTTTTTGTAACTCTTAGGTCCTTTTTTTAAATTTCACCGTTCAAAAGTCAATACCGGCTTGTTTGAACGACGTCATTCTGTACCTACTTCTGTGAAGAAAACAACACACCTGGCAATCCTGCTCTCTCCTCGTTGTCTCGTTACCTCGTCTCCTCGTTGCCTCATTATCAAGTCGAATCGTTACCTCGTTGCCTCGTTACCTTGTTACCTCGTTGCCACGATATCAAGTCAACTCGTCGCTTCGTCGTGTCTGTCTTCATACTCAAACTCTTTGTACTCAAACTCTTAGCCATCAATCGTGCTTATCATTCTCACTTTTGGATTTCATTAAAAGTCTAACACTTGATCATAACACTTGATCATACTACTGATCATACTACTGATCATAACTATTGATCATAACTACTGATCATAAGTCGAGATTTTAACTCTAGATCTTAATTCTAGATCATCATTTTTAGTTCTCAATCTCTCTTACTCTTGGACAACGGATGTCTTCTCTCCACCGGTCGCCCTACGGATCAATAAATTAACAAAAACTGAGTACCCGTTTTATCATTGAATTCCCCAGCTAGAGGTGCACTGGATGACCCCCTTGACCTTACCTTCTGATAAATTGTTACTTGGTGTGTTACGTGTAGAATCATTTTTAAACCAGCTTCTGGATACCAACCAGAAAATACTCAACACTGGTCCCCAGATTCGTTTGTCGATCAAAGCGCAACATTAGCCCCCAACACCACCAAAACGTGACAGACCATCCCCCGAATTGTTAACGTCACGATATCAGGCGGTGACGTTGTGATCCCGAAAACCGCTGATTGGTCAATCTTATGGGAAGCGGGACGCGCCAAATGCCGATAAATGACACAAAAAAATGGTGACAGTAATATTCGAACCTACGCACCCGAGAACATCCTTCCCTTATACACACACCTTGGACTAGTCGGCCACAACAACTTGTCGCTATTAAACGTTCATATGTAAAATTTGAAAGTGCTAGGGGGATTTTTAGCAACCAACTTTAACAAAACCTAATCTATCGGCCCGTGTGACTTGACTCGAGGAGAATAAAAGAACTCATGACAGGAACTCAGCTTGGTATTTAAAGGAGTTGGCACGAGAAACGGCCTGAGATCTTCTCGAGTTGATTGAGCCAGTCCAGAGCTTCCAGAAGATAATTAGGCCAGTCCAGCTTCAGGGATGAATAGCCAGGCCAGAGCTACAGCGACCGTGGCTTGAGATTCGTACTAGAGGACACGAGTGCACGAGTACAGAGAGTGGCTTGTACAGAGAGTGGGTGGCAAATGATCCCCAATTCTGCACGCAACCTGAGGTGATGAGTACTAATACAAGGATCTATAACCTAGTCATAAGCTCCATTTGCAATTCCCAGACTATGTCAGAATAAACTGCAGAAGGCAGCACCATTTAAAGATTATCAGCAACCAGCTCATTATTCAGTCAAGTTTTGATTTCACATTTTTAAGTGAGGAAGGGGTTTATTAAATTAATTTAATGAGTCATTTGTTAAGGCAGAAATAATTAAAATGTATCCTTGGCATAAGTCTTAATGATTTGCATTGGTTTTCCTGAAAGCTTAATTTAGCAACATGAAGGAGGAAAATTAACATTAGATAAAAAAGGGATTCTCCTAGCCTTTCAATATTCAGAAGTCTGAATTAGGTAATAGCTACAAAAATAATTGATTTTAGACTTTCATAGAAGTACCTTTTATGTCTGTAAAAATATTGATACAGAGTTTTCCACAATTAAAAAATAATCACATAATTTTTAAGCACACAAAATTAAGGCTAAAAATCTTATAAACTGCATCCTAATTTGTATCAACAAGGACATGCTGTAGGCTTGAGATTCTGTTCCTAGTTAAAAGATCTAGCCAACAGCATCTGGTTTTAGTTATAAATTCATTATAACCACATAATTGGGATTCTAATCTCTGATCCATAGGAGTAAAAATATCCTGGGCACTCATATCTTAGATAGACATTGATTTTATGAAAATCTACACCTGAGGAAATTGCAGACTAGATTTAATATTGTCTTTAGAAATTACCTATTCCAATGAGGTCCTTTTAGAATAGTACTGAACACAGTGATTTAGAAACCTATTGAATAATTCTTATTACAGCACAGTCACTGAGTTATCACAGTTGTCCTATAGAAAATAATTTCTACCACTTGACTTGCTATAATAACACAATGGTGAAGAAACAGACACTAGAAAAATATAAACATACAGCAACGAACACAGATACAACTGGCAAGTTAAGCACAAGAATTAAGACAAATCTAAAAATGCTTAATCATAGTGTGCTCACCTCCACTACACAGACAAACGAATTTAAACAGCAACAAGAGCCAGTGGCATCGAGTCCGTTATATATAGTAATGCAGATCGGAAGCGAGGATAGGATGCTACAATGTTGCCGGACTGACAGTCCTTTGTTTATGGAATTAGGAGCACAAAAATTAAGTAGTATCTAATTATTTAACACAAATAAAATATATCCCTAGGTTGTCACTAAGATTGTCAAAGGAACTGTAAAAATAAGGCTAAAATTCTATAATAATAATTACGCCAATTTCTAGTGAGATTATTGAGATAAATTCTAAATTATATTTTAACATGCTATTACAGAGATCTGAATGGTACATTGAGTGATACCATTCTTGCTACACAAACCTTTTTAATCGTACAGGCTCAGTGTCAAAATCAACAAACCCGTCTAATATTGTATTCATGAACCTCACTTATTAATAACATCAGTAGAGCAAAAATATATGATTTTCTGCTATGTAGTTTGAAATAGAAATAACTTAAAAAAGACTGGCTTATTGGCCCATCTAGTCTTCGATGCTGATTGTTTTTATCCGTTGGTCTAGGGTTATATTAATAAATAATTTTTCGTAAAGTATGTACGTAATTTTGAACTGTTTAATTATGTTTACGATTTATGGACATCATAAGACATTGTCCCCATTAGTGTGCTGTATCGAGTGTATCTGCCGAAACAACATTGAATTGAGATTTACTCAGCCCATAGAATAGCGATTCGAACGTGAGTTGGTACAATTTTTCAAATTTGCATAAACCTTCGAGAAAACATGGTATGCGATGTACTTATGCATATATGCAACAAATCAGACACAAATTACAAGATTTTCGCTATTGGTTTTCGTATAATGACAATTGAAGTTATTGATACCTAGAGGTAGCATAATCCATGTGTTTTCGGCAATTCTGCACTTCATTCAATGACAATGTGAAATCCTCGTCGATTTAGCAATGCATTAATGCAAACCATTGATCTGAAAGTGGAAGTCCATATAAGTGTGCTGTATCAAGTATATTTGCCAAAACAACATCGAATCGAGAGTTACTCTGCGCCTAGAATAACGATTCAAACGTGATTAGGGGCAATTTTTAAAATTCGCATAAATCATTGGGAAAATATGGTATGCGATGTACTTCGGTATACCTTCAACAAATCAGACCCAAAATAAAAGATTATATGTTTTCTTATAATTAGAGCATTGAATTGACGATTTTTGTAAATAATCTTCAACCATTAGTTTGTCAAATATATTACATTCATAAATTCAATAGAC
Organism: Trinorchestia longiramus; assembly: GCA_006783055.1. Classification (NCBI taxonomy): domain Eukaryota; kingdom Metazoa; phylum Arthropoda; class Malacostraca; order Amphipoda; family Talitridae; genus Trinorchestia; species Trinorchestia longiramus. The sequence continues at coordinate 16,886 of VCRD01002612.1, forward strand.
AAGTGGAAGAAGAAACTAACTAAAAAACATTCTGCATTCAAAAAGCTACTAGTATATGTATGACTTGCCTAAGTAGTTGGCACAAATGCTGAATGAAAATTAGAGGGACAGCGACGTCATAAAAAGCCGTCACGTGTCATTGACGTCCCTACAAGGCATCCAACCATGGCACGCGACCAACGTTCGAGAGTCATGATGTCGCAAGGACGATAATTTCTGTGCGTGGTTTCTTTGTTATGTATATATATATATAATAGATAACGTATATTCATTTCTCTCTCTCTCTCTATCTCTCTCTCTCTCTCTCTGTCTATCTGTGCGTGTCCATCCCATTACTTCGTATCTATTATTATAGAAAAATTATTGAACTGAAATCAGAACGGGTATGTATGGACTATGACCATAATACAGGGTGTCCCCAAAAATGTATACACTGTTTTGAATAATTAGTACTCTCTCGTTAACATGGGTAAAAATCTTTTAAGACTTTCCTGCTAAAAATAAAAAAATTACAAAGTATCATAGCTACAACCGAACAGTTTTTTAACCTGAATAATCTTTCAATTTCATAAATATTTTTCACCTAGAAGCAAATCAAATAGACTCTAGATTTTTGGCCATGTAGCTAAGAAGAAAACAAAAATATGATTCTTCTAGCAGCCACCGTGGTCGAGTGGTCTGCGGCCCGTGTTCTGTATTGGGTCTCTGCTTCATGTAGAAAGACCGCGGGTTCGAAACCGGCCATGGACACGAGTTATTTCTCGTACGTCGCGCCGTGCACTCAACCCGCTAAGCACTCAACTCCACGCTCATGAAGACGCCCATCAACCTCCCGGGATCGTCGCATGGAGGTCACCATCACCCTTACTCTTAGAATATTAAACTTAAGAATTTGAAAAACCAATGTACTAATGTCTATGTACTGTGTACTCTATTGGAAATCAAAGATTGTTTGTTTGTTTGTCGTTGTGGAAACATACCTTGAATCAAAAAACATATTGCAAGTTGTAAGAAGGTCTTTGATGGACGAACTGTGACCAGGTTGACTGTTAAAAGGAATATTAACCAGTAACAAGCTTGTTATGTTTTTATATCTGGGGTGGTCAGTGTTATTTTTTTTGTTGGTTGGATGGCCAGTATTAGGTTTATAACAATTTCTCAGAAGGTAAGGTTAAGGGAGTCGACTGGTGCACCTCTAGTTGGGGAACTCAATGACAAGACGGGTACTCAGCTTTTGTTTATTTATACATCCGTAGGGCAGTTGGTGGACAGAAGACATCCGTAGTCCACGAGTGAAAGAGATTGGAACTAGAAGTAATGATCGAGAATATGATCGAAAATAGGATCAAGAATATGATCAGAAATATGATCAGGGATGTGATCAGGAATATGATCAAGAATAGGATTTAAAAGGGCAACGATAAGATGAAAGCAATGAGCACTGAGAGCAGTGAAAGCTGAGATGAAAACTGAGATGAGGGCGACGATGGAAGCCGTGATGAAAAACTGATATGAGTGCGATGATGAGAGCTGTGATGAATAAGAGCTGAGATGAAAGAGGAAGCTGAGACGAAAAAACTGAGAGGAAAGTTGTGATGAAAACTGAGATGAAAAAGTTGAAATGAAGAAGGAAGCTGAGATGAAAGCTGTGATGAAAAAGAAGCTCAGAGCAGGACCGCCAGGTGTCTGGAAGAGAAGGTTGAGCTTAATTTTCACATCTTCACAAACATAAACAAACACAAGCACCACCTGTAGTAACCCCAAGCAATGGCAAGGCTAATCAGAATGAAATGCAGCAGTAAGGCAGTCTAATCTCAAAATATTCAAGAGAGCTGGCATATAACCTTATAGAAAGATAAATGAGTAAATCCCCTTTAAATGAACAAGGAATCTAATCCTCATAAAAACGGCTATTTTTTGAAACTAGAACTGAGCAAAAGTTGCTTCAGTGAACATGGAATTCTATAAAAGATACTTGAGTTTTAATAACTCAGTTTCATCTACTGAACAAAGTCGATTTTTAATGTTTGATTTAGGATTAATTAAATCTAGAGATGGAAAAGGCTTATTTGGTTCATATACTAACTAAAAAATTATGAGCACAATTGCTGAACAGACAATAAGGAGTCTCGTGAAAAAGGTTGCTCCAGTATGCAAGGCCAAAATCTTTAACCACAGGGACAATTTCCATAATCCTGCAATATTGCTAAGATACAGGCACAATGTAGCAACCTAACATGAACAAGGGTTTCTGCATAAAATAATTAGAACATCCTACTTAGAGCATGAATAAAATACATCCTTAACATTGTACAGAAATATAATGGACATCCTAAGACATGGTAAAAAAGATGAAGGAAACAAACTAAGGATAACATTCAGCGGATAACATCTAGTAAACCAAAATATTATGGTTAATCCCTGGTATTTAAGATTTGGATAATATGACCTAAGATGAAAATATCTGCAATAAAAAAACTACAATAGTATTGAGAGGGAATGATATATCAATAATACCTGGATGGGAAGTGTTAAATAAGAATTCTATACCTCCAAGTGAGCAACACCCAATGAATAAAAAAATAAAATATATCTATTTTACAAGGGAATGAAATCAATATAGTTATAAGCTGAATACATGTTGATAAACATCTCTACTTCTAAGTATAGAATGCAATGTAAAAGCAAGTTTGTGATTTAAGACAATTTTCAGTCTGTGGTTAAATCTAGTAATCCAATTCATGGTCTAGCTACACCATTTTCAGCTGATCCTACTTCTATTCAGGAAGTGTGCATAGGATTTGCACAATAAAGAAAACAGGTTATAAAAGAAGTTCACTGTGTCAATTAAACGCTAAAAGGAAGTATTTCAAGTAAATATTTGGAGTAATGCAGAGAGAGCTTGTACAGCAAAATTAAGAAACATATGACTAATGATGAGCAATAGAAAATCTCAACATAACAGGTGAATTTTTAAACAGAAAGTAAGGTAGATTTGAAGATTAGATAAGAAATACTCTCATTACTAGTTAAGCCCACAGGTTGTTCTATTAAATCTCAAAATACAAGTCCTAAAACTTGGTTATTTCAGGTTTGTACCATAGGTCGTCTCCACACATTATACAAAAATTAACACAAATGATGTGAACAATCCTTCACCTAATATTTCTAGAAAAATATAGTGAGACTAAGAAATATATCTAAGTCCTAAACACAATTAATTCTAGACTTACTGTAAAAAAACACACTATTCACATTAAGGCACTGTCACTTACGGTGTTATCACCTAAAAGCTACGGTCAGCTACGCCACTCAGTGCGATTCCGAATGAATTTCGATGTCTTCTCAGGGGTGAATTTTTTTAGCAAGAACCACAGCGACAGTTCTTTCGTACTAAGAATGGTTTTACAAAATACAGCGAATTTTTATAATTAAAAATTTACAAGAATCTCACTTAAAGTTACAAAAACCTAATCACAAAAATACAGGAAACTAATGTAAAAAGTACGATTTAATTTGTACGCGATTAATTAATACGCATAACTTTAAAATGGAGCATGAGCAGCGATGTAATGCTACAAGCTCATGGTACTACTCTGAACAGGAATAAAGGAAATTCTGGTAGACTCAAAACTGCACGAACTGAAAAGATATTCAAATGGTCAGACAAAAAATTGAGGAAACCCCTTCCCTTTCAACCCGATGCCCTGGAACAAACCAATCTATGTAGATCAACATTCAAGAGAATCGTTAGAAAAAATATGAATTACTATTCTTAGAAAGAAAAGATTTATCAGAAAGTATTAGAAAATGATTTGGAACGGTGAAGAAATTTCTGTGAATTTGGCAGAAAAGCGAAAGATTTGTCGATGTCATCATTGTGAGTGATTAATAGGCATTTCATCTGAACGAACTATTAAACAGGCATATTCTCCTTTCAAACACGATCCAGAAAATATTTTCTGCATCATCTTCTGCCTATTAAAGATGTCCACCAATTTTAAAACAATGTTTACATCTTTCTCTCATTTTCTTCATCACTCCTCTAATAACTTCAGAATTTTTTTTAAGTGCATTAACGTGATAAGTAATCCTATCTCTCATATCTTCCAATTTTCTTGGGGTGTTGCAAATACCAAGTTCTTCAAATGACCCACAGAAAAAAGTCATACAGTTTAAGATCGGGAGAACAGCAAGTTCATATCATATTCTTTGAAAGTAACATGACTGAGAAAAACTACTTGGATCTTTCCACTGAGGTAATCGTCCCACAACTAAGAGATGCCTACAGGAACAGGTTTAATCGTGTCTGGTGGATTCAAAATGGCGCTCCGTGTCATAGAAGAAACATTGTTCAAGATTTCTTAACGATAAACTTTTCAAGAACGCATGATTTTGATTGGTCACACAATCGAATGGCCACCACGTTCTCCTAACCTCACACTGTTAAACTTTTTGCTTTGGGGCTATATGAAGAACTTGGTATTTGTAACATCTCCAAAAGACTTGGAAGATATGAGAGATAGGATTACTCATCACGTTAATGCACTTAAGGGAAATTCTGAACTTATTGTAAGGGTGATGAAGAAAATGAGCGAAAAGTGTTAACATTGCTCAGAAAAAAATTGTGGATATTTTTAATAGGTAGAAGATGATGCACAAATGAAGTTTTTGTTATTTTGTTATGATATGTTTTGGTTATTAATTTCTAATTATAAATGCTTATTTTCATTTTCTAAGCCTTATTTCTAAATAGGTTTGAACTTTTTTATTGTAGAAGTAATATTTCTGTTTCTACGAGCAAGGATCAAATGGGTTGTCTTTACTGTAATGCATATTGTGCAACAACTAAAATCTGTATCAAACTAATATTTCACAGCTGAATATTAAATTTAATTCCAAAGAAATTAATACCGATTAGATTTTTGTACTTACGTTAACGAAAGAGTAATAAACATTCAAAACAGTGTATACATTTTTTTGGGCCACCCTGTATTGTGGATACCAAAGACACCGGAGATCTATAAAATACTCCATTTTTTTCCCTTATAAGCTATCTTCTCTTACACGTCCATGTTATCGGTAGATACGATACAGATTGGAATTTCTGTATGTACTACATAAAAACTTCCATTCGCTATCTCATCTACCGATAACGTGGCCCAGATAGTACTCGTTGAAATTTCTTGGTTTAAAAACAAATAAAACAAGGATCTATGATGTATAATACATTTTTCAGTTTCACCCGTAGTACTAGCAAAATCTGAATATTTTTCATGAATAGGGTAGTGTGGGGGCAAGTCGTACATGGGGGCGACCCGTACAGTCGCGATTGACAAAAAACAAATGGCGGTATGATGACGTCACGCACGCTGAGGATGAAGAAGATCCATCCAAACAGTCCGCCATATTTGTTGACGGCGCTGCTCCACCGCTGTTCGTGCGAGGT